>CM074446.1:27949683-28052183 GCA_037101425.1 Elopichthys bambusa
AACAACAACATGAACAGATTAGAAAGTCTATATTTCAGAGGAAAGACAATTAAGCTATATCTGAGGACGTCGCCATGTGGGACACGCTTACGGAAGTTGAGCGTTTACTTCAATATGAAGCATTTGTGGTACTAAGAGGGCGTAAATGATTGCATCTAAATCAAGCATCACTATTAACAAGTAACAACTAGCATCCCACACCCTAGAGAGCAGAATATCACAGACTCTTTTGACGTGGACCAGTAAGAAACCACCTAACAACCAACCTGAAAACCCAAACAACCACCTAAATGCCCTATAAATCACCCAGAACATCCCAGCATCATCTCAGTGACTTTTAATTATTTTTTCATTATGATTTATGGGATGTTTTTACATTGAGTGGCATTGATCTAAAATAAACACCCACGTGAAACATATAAAAAAACTTTCAGCAAGTTCAGCTAGTTGCAACATTTCTGATTTTCATTTAGTTTAACTTAATGTAATAAAATAAACTTAAAAAAAATACTATTTTGTATTTACTACTAATTGTAAAATTTTACAATTGTATGCACAAAATGAGCTAATTTCAAATTTGATTCCTGCTACAGGTCTCAAAATAGTTGGGATGGGGGCATGTTTACCATGGTGCATCTCCTCTTCTTTTCAAAACAGTCTGAAGACGTCTGGGTATCGAGGTTATGAGTTTCTGATGTTTTGGTGTTGGAATTTGGTGCCATTCTTGCCTGATGTAGGTTTCCAGCTGCTGTTGTGGTCATCTTTGACATATTTTTCTCTATAGGTGAAAGATCTGGACTGCAGGCAGGCCAATTCAGCACCCGGGCTCTTCTACAACAAAGCCATGCTGTTGTAATAGCTGCAGTATGTGGTTTTGCATTGTCCTGCTGAAATACACAAGGCCTTCCCTGAAATGGACGTCATCTGGAGGGGAGCATATGTTGCTCTAAAACCTTTATATACTTTTCAGCATTAATAGTGCCTTCCAAAACATGCAAGCTGCCCATACCGTATGCACTTATGCACCCCCATACCATCAGAGATGCTGGCTTTCGAACTGAACGCTGACAACACGCTGGAAGGTCTCCCTCCTCTTTAGCCCGGAGGACACGGTGTCCGTGATTTCCAACAACAATGTCAAATTTGGACTAGTCTGACCAGAACACTTTTCCATTTTGAAACAGTCCATTTTAAATGAGCCTTGGCCCACAGGACACGATGGCACTTCTGGAACATGTTCACATATGGCTTCCTTTTTGCATGATAGCGCTTTAGTTGGCATCTGCAGATGGCACGGCGGATTGTGTTTACCAACAGTGGTTTCTGGAAATATTCCTGGGCCCATTTAGTAATGTCATTGACACAATCATGCCGATGAGTGATGCAGGGTCATCTGAGGGGCCGAAGACCACAGGCATCCAATAAAGGTCTTCGGCCTTGCCCCTTATGCACAGAGATTTCTCCAGTCTGAATCTTTTGATGATGTTATGCATTGTAGATGATGAGATTTGCAACACTTTTGCAATTTGACGTTGAGGAACAATGTTTTTAAAGTATTTCAAAATCTTTTTATGTACTCTTTCACGGCTCTGCCCATCTTTACGTCTGAGAGTGCCTCTCTAAGACATCCCTTTTATAGCTAATCATGTTACAGACCTGATATCAATTAACTTCATTAGGTGCTAGATGTTCTCCCAGCTGAATCTTTTCAAAATTTCTTGCTTTTTCCAGCCATTTGTTGCCCTCATGCCAACTTTTTTGAGACCTGTAGCAGGCATTAAATTTGAAATTAGCTTATTTAGTGGATAAAAGTGTAAAATTTCCCCCTTTTAAACATTTGTTATGTTATCTATGCTCTATTGTGAACAAAATATTGGCTCATGTGATATGAAAGTCTTTTAGTTTTCATTTTATTCAAATTAAAAAAAAAAAAAAACATCCCAACATTTCTGGAATTCAGGTTGTATAAAAACTAGAATCAAATTCCAAATATTAATTAAAAAAAAAAAAAACTAAAATACCATCTCAATACTAAAATAACAATAAATCAAGTTAAGCAAGATAAGTCTGTTTTCCTTGCCAGATGTTGAATTGGTGTCTCTTTTGAGTCAATGACAGATCTAATTAAGATCAACACAGATATGAGTTTAAACTCCTTTACTGAAACCAATCAAGTCTTTACTTTAAGCTGTTTTAAGAATATAACATAAAAACCCAATGAATGTTGGTTTTGTCTGATGTACTGTGACCCTTTAAAAAAGGGGCGAGGTGCACGTTGCGCTTAACACTAGACGCCGGTAAGTTCTAGTGTAAAATCGCAAACCTGACTCTCAATCTCTTCCATTCCAGATAGGAGACCCCCGAGCTTAGTGATGCACCAGGAACAACCTCGAAAATAAAATTGTGACCCTGATTGGATTGGACCAGTATATGGGCATTCTGGAGTATATTTTGGAGTTTCATCATGCAGAAGCCAAGCTGTTTTGTTTCCTTGGATGCAGGCTGGTGTCTTACCAAAAGGCAGACAGTTGGTGATGGCCTATCACCATATTGATAGGCCATCACCAACTGTTTAGATCTATCACCATATTCGTATATGGTCCATTCAGTAGTATCAGCAGCTTTATCGCATTGCGCATTACCCTCCTCCATCCCCAGCTCCTCCTTTGTCCAGAAAGGACTTGCCCTTCGATATTTCTGTTGATCAGACTCATTTCTTAAATTAAATACTTTGGTATTGCAATACTTTGGCAATACCTCTGATATTTCTCTTTAAAAATTGTTTTATACTTTTAATTGGTGAACGGTGTCTTGTTTTGCTCTATCCTCTGCGCTTCCGCATTCATCATTGCGTCAGACCAGAAGTTACTCTTTAGTCGACTTTTGGACCACTCAGTAACACCCTGTTTTTCCCCCACATATCCGTCAATTAGCACATGTACCTGTTACAAGCCTTTTGCCATATTATGCCAGGGATCAGCTGTCCAACTGAGGCAGAAATATTAACTTTTGCTTCAGCCGCTCCACTCATTTCACCCTCTAAAGAGAGAGGTCTGTCCCTGCGAGAGCCAAACCTGCTTCCAACTGCAGAAGAAAGAGTGGGCTTCAATTAGTGTGTCTCTTGGGGTCCCCACCGTCCCATTACCCGCCATAAATCCTGATGCTTTACGATTAGGTGCATAAAATGAGTCATCCATCTGGACAGTAAATAAAAGCTTGTCAGTGGCCTGACGCCAAGCCTGAACACCGCTTCCTGTGAAACTCACCTCTATATGTGGACAGTCAGACATCAGCACCACCAAAACAAGGCTAAACAGAGGCAGAGACACACGATCACACGCTTGCTCGGTAAAAATATAAGTACCATTCAGAATGCTTTTTAAAATCCACTTCAACTCCAAAATTTTCAGCTGAGGTAGCACACAGGATACAGAATTGCATTTTTAATCTGAATAACAGGAAGTAGAATTAAAATGAACTGAAATCAGTGTTCTTGCTGTCAAATGTTTAATCGTGATGTTTGTGTTTACATAATGTGTGTGTACTGTGTATATTTATTATGTATATATAAAAACACACACGTATATATTTAAGAAAGATTTACATGTATATACACATACAGTTGCGGTGAGAATTATTGGCACCCTTAAATAAAATCTGCATTGTTTATCCTTTTGATCATAATTCATATCAGTTAATAAGATTGAAATCAATGAAATCTAACCTTTCATTGAAGGAAAATAATTGAAATAAATGTTTTTCTTCAAAACACGTTGGCCACAATTATTGGCACCCCTAGAATTTTTATGAGTAAAATATCTCTGAAGTATATTCCCATTCATATTTTAAAAAATTTTAGCACACCAGGGTGATCATGAACATGAAATTGTCCAACCATGTCTTCCTGTTCCACAGGAGTATAAACATGAGGAAACACAAAGGCCAAATTCCCTCAACCATTCATCACAATGAGTAAAACCAAAGAATATAGTTCTGATGTGCAGCAAAAGATTGTTGAGCTTCACAAAATAGAAAGTGGCTGTAAGAAAACAGCTAAAGCATTGAAATTCCCCATTTCCACTATCAGGGCAATAATTAAGAAGTTCCAATCAACTAAAGATGTTACAAATCTGCCTGGAAGAGGACATGTGTCTAAATCGTCCTAATGTGCGGTGAGGAGGAAAGTTTGAGTGGCCAAAGACTCTTCAAGGATCACAGCTGGAGAATTGCAGAGATTAGTTGAGTCTTGAGTCTCAGAAAGCCTAAAAAAAAAAAAAGATCAAACAGCACCTACATCCCCACAAGTTGTTCGGGAGGGTCTCAAGAAAAATCCTCTGCTCTCATCCAGAAACAATCTCCAGCATATTCAGTTGTCAGACACGACTGGAACTTCAAACAGGACTGGCTTCTATGGTCAGATGTAACTAAAAAAAAAAAGCTTTTTGGCAGCAAACCCACCAGATGGGTTTGGTGCACACAGGGATAAAAAGCACCCCGTGCCCACGGTTAAATATACTGCTGGATCTTTAATGTTGTGGGCCTATTTTTCTGCTGGAGGTCCTGGACATCTTGTTCAGATACATGGTATCATGGATTCTATCAAATACCAACAGATAAAAAAATCAAAACCTGACCGCTTCTGCTAGAAATCCAATAATGGGACGTGGTTGGATCTTCCATCGGGACAATGATCCAAAACAAACATCAAAACCAACACAAAAATGTGTCACTGAGCACAAAATGAAGCTTCTGCCATGGTCGTCCCAGTTCCCTGACCTGAACCCTAAAGAAAATGAGTGGAGTGAACTGAAAAGAAGAAGCACCAACATGGAGCTGGAATCTGTAGGATCTGGAGAGATTTTATATGAAGGAATGGTCTCTGATCTCTTGTCAGGCGTTCTCCAAACTCATCAGGCATTATAGGTGAAGACTCACCATACTCAGACTGACCATAATTTACACACACACACACACACACACATGCTATATTATATATATATATAATATATATATATATATAATTTTTTTTTTTTTTTTTAAATACATACATGCACATGCATAACACTGACTGAAATTCAAAGAAATTCATATACTGAGACTAACTGCAATAACTATAATAATAAGTTTTGACTAGTAAAGGACAGTTTGTTATCTAAAATGTCTAAAATGCCTTTTATAGACCCTACAAACAGATCTTTTTGAAATAACACCTAAATTAAGAAGAACATTTCAGGGTGGAAGAACATTTAAATTCCTAGTATTCCATTACCTTGTTGCATCCTTTTTGAAGCTGAACAGCTTCTATAATCAACATCACACTTTTTCCATTTTTTGTTGAACAAAAATAAATGGCATGAAGTCGCATGAGCGCAAGTAGAGGATGACAGACTACATTTGGATGAACTATTACTTCAATGGTGCGATTGCCCAAAGTATGTTAGGTATGAATACTTCCCGTTCTCTTTTAAAAGGCACGTCTCACGCTCGCTTAGATTTCATGCACAGGGACGGGACAAGTCCTTCAACTGAGATGCAATTATACCCATCAGCCACTGAACAAATGAAGACAAATATTTCAAGAACTTAAGCTGGGTGTTACAACTCAAAAACATTCGCTGTTGTGCAGCAGACTTGTGCATTTAATATATAAAAAAAAAGAAAAGAAAAAAAAAAAAACCCCTTTCAACTCTTTGTTTGCTTGCCTTTATCTTTTTAACATGATGCAACATCAAGGAACGAGGAGTCAATCAGGAAACGAGCTGCTTCAGGCCTGCAGTGTGTGACTGCCAGAGGCCAGGGGCCGCTGGAAACCTCACTGTAGGGGCCGCCCGACTCATGATAGACACTCCCTCGTCTGAACGAGATAATAAATGCTGCCGATTTGTTTGCGCTGGTCTGAAATGACTCCCTGAATGACTGCAGTGCATATCAAACAGAACGAAACCAAACACAGCAGCGGGATACAACAGGACCAAATGCTAATATCTAGTATCTCGATCCAATGTATTAAGAGAAACAGAGTGTAGACTGAGAATTATTAAGGATTAGGGGAAATTGAAGCACATCACAAGCCAGATTCAAACCTACACTGACAGCATGAGCACCACAACGCAATGTCTTTAGAGCGTTTTTCCAACCAGACACCATGATTTGATTGATGAGTTAAATTAAATAAATAAACACATTTTGCTATATTTATAGTTTTGTGACTGACATTTTGTGTTATTTATGTCAAATCTGGTGCATCTTAATGCACCTTATTGGAATATATGCAAATGAGCTCAGGTGGATATGGAAGCCATATTTTCAGCAAATACATTTTTTCACACAAAGAGAGCACAATCATTGCATGGAAATAATCAGTATAATCAGGATATTCTACAAAACAATTCATTTGAAAAATTAAGAATGAAAATTAATATAAACGATGACAAAAATATTTTATGGTAAACTACTCCTAAAAATAAATAAATAAACAAGCAACTAAATAAATGCATTAACAAAAATGAAATGCATTAATAAATAAAATATTAATAAATAAAAATAAAATGTATTGATATAAATGTATTTATAAGTAGTAAAGTAGTAAATAAATGAAGTAGTAAATCAATAAAATGTTATTTTTACTTATAAATACATTTATATCAATACATTTTATTTTTATTTATTAATATTTTATTTATTAATGTATTTATGTAGTTGCTTGTTTGTATATTTATTTATATTGCATGTTTATTTGGGTAAATATATTTAATTGTAATTTTATTTATTCATTTATAAATGAATGTATTATTTTTAACACATTTTATTTTTTTATTAATGTAATTACATGATTATTTTTATTTTGTTTTTGTTTTTTACTTATAAATACATGTATTTTTATTAACACATTTTATTTTTATAAAAATATCAATACATTTTATATTTTATTAATTAAGTACATTGTTATTTTTATTTTAATATAATTAATTAATGAAATATAAAATGCATTAATAATAATACATTTATTTATAAAAAATAAATAATAAAATGTATTAAAAAATACATTTATAAGAAAAAATAAAAATAACAATGTATTAAATATAATACATTTATTTATAAATGAATAAATAAAAGTTACATTTACACATAAATAAACATGCAATATAAATAAATAAACAAGACAACAAAAACTATAGAATAAATTTAGTATAAGCTAATGATTATTATATCTGTGTTTATGTCACAGGTGACTTACAGAAGGGTCAGCAGAGGGCATCCTCTCCTTCATGAGCTCACTTTCTATCTTTATTCTGATTGGCTGTTTAAAGTTACAATCAAGCCATACCAAAATTATCAAAGAATCAGACTCCTACTGAACTCCTACAAACTTCATCCCTGAGTCGCAACACCAACGACTCCTGTTCATCACACTGCTGTCACGTTACATCATGCCTGTCAATGAGAAAAACTGCACTTCCTATTAGCGGCAAGTATTCGCAGTTGCTCCCAATTTCAAAACACTGTAAAAATCACAGTTGAGGGGACGTATTTATTATTGCTCTGTGCACGGGGAGGATAGTAGACTGATTTATTGCGCTGCGATGTTAAAAGTAGGACACTTTCACAAGAGGGGGAAGTTCTAAAGAAGAAGTGCGGAGAGCTTATTTGCTATAGGCAAGCAATCAGTGTGGAATTCAAAAGCTAGCCTGGCCTCCAGAGCTCTATAATAAGGGAATGAGTTGTTGGGGGGGGGGGGGTTCCTGGCTACACACCGCACACACACATATAAACACACACACAGACACACGCGCACAAACATTTTCCCATGTGACACCATAAAAGTATCTTGAAAGCAAGGCCAGCTATTGTCTCTTTGTTCCAACATGGCTGTGAACATGTTTTTATGTATGGTCCGAAACGCGGCGAGTGAAAGCGAGCTTTCAGGAGACCTGAGCAGCTGTGCTGGTCAGCTGAGGTTATATTAACACAAAACCCAAAAGAACTCTGTACAAGAACAAGATGTTTGACATTTACACACGTCAGAAAATACCCAAATGTAATATGCAGCTAGTCAATATGCATCTGGTTCCCAATACCTTCAGAACATCTTACTATTAAATAGCCTGTGTGACAGAAAAAACTGAGTGCCCATATAACCTGAATTTGAAAAGTATTTGAAAAGTAAACTTTATAACCTGTAAGTTGATGAAAACGTAATGCAATGCACTTACGATGCATATATGTCCGAAATTCTCAGAAATGTGATGGTCAAAAACTCCATTTGAGCTTGATTTTGGTAAAACTTTAATAATATAATGACTCATGCAAGTGTCTGACCATATATAAAACTACAATATCAACTTTGACAACATAGTGTTTAATTATTTAAAAAAAGTGTTTTTCCATTTCCTGAAAAGTAGCTTTTGGAGACACTAGGTTTCTGCCCGACAGCAACGATGTGTTTGTTTTATTATTATTTAAATTTTGTAAAAAATTAAATATATTACTCTAGCATATAATATACTCTAGCAATAAATGCACTGTACAATAAAAAGAGTATTTATTAATAATAGTGTTATTTTTATTTAAATTATAAAAATTAAACAAAATCAAATATATTACTATTGCAATAATGTAATGAACAAAATTTTTTTATTTAATAATAATAATAATTTTTATTTTAAATATAAATTAAACAAATCAATAAATATATTACTATTTAGGGATGCACCGATATAAACAATTTTGGCTGATACCGATAATTCTTGTCATGATCCCAGCCTGTGTTCCCCTGTCTTGTGGACTTTTGTTGTATTTCCTGTCCTAGTGCCATGTTTTGTAGTCCTTTGTAGTTTTTCTTGTTGATTAATTCTCTGATTGTTCCCAGGTGTTTCTTGTTTGCCAGTCACCCCTTGTGTATATATACCCCAGTGTTTCTTTGTCTGGTGTTGTCCTACTCGGATGTATTGCGTGCATTTGTTTTAGTTCTTGTTGTTCCCTGTTATGGGTTATCCAGTTCATTGTCTTGACTCTTGTGCTCTCTGCCTGGATTTACCTCTGTTGTTTTGTTTAAATAAACTCTTAAACACTGCATCTGGATCCAACACGCTTCTAAAACTGCCATGTTACAATTCTTTATATATTTGAAAGCCGATAACCGATATATTGGCTGATCAATCTAAATCCAAATTTTTTGACAGCCTGATTACAAAAACAAAATTCTTACCATTAAAAGCCAAGTCCTGAGCACACAATTATAATTCTCATTATAATATTATGTAGTCTATATGACAGACTTGCGCTGCACGTTGCACTTAACTCTATTTTCCTTTTTGAAGTAATTTCAATCATATTTCAAGCAATCAAGCATCAGTGTGAACAGTGTGAATCTGAAGTGTTTCAGCTAAAGTAAAAATATATAGGCAAAATTTTCTTATATGGCCGATAACAACAACAACATTATAAATGAACATATATCAGCCGATACCGATATTGTGGCAGATATATCGTGCATCCCTATTACTATTGCAAAAATAAACGCACTGTAGAATAAAAATGAATATTTAATAATAATAATAATAATTATAATAATAATAATACATATTTATTATTTTAAATATAAATTGAACTATTCATTAAATATATTACTACTGCAATAATAAATGTACTGTAAAATAAAAAAGGAGCATTTAATAATAATAATGTCTTAATTATGTTAGGCTTAAACTATAAAGCTTTCATTTTGGCAGAAAATCATATACATATTATACTTTCATATAATTCAGGTTGGAAAATACTGAAATCCATAAAAAAAAAAAAAAAGGAAAAATCTCATTCCTGACTCCTGAATCTAATTCCTGTGATACATACAGACTGTTTTCACCCTGCTTTTACACATTTAACTCTTATAAGAGATAACCTGCATTCAGGCCGACATACACACACCAGCGTCCATCTGCATCCACACACCCACAGCTCAAAAAAGATTCTAGGAGAATCTCAGAAACAATATTTATGACTCGCTCGTTATTTAAAACATTACAGTTTCCCTGTAGTGCAATAAAAATGTAATAAAGGAACAGACAGAGATTGCTTCAACAAAAGAAAGTTACAGGAAAACTGTCGGAAACTGTCTGTTTCATGTCTCGATCCCATTCCCTTACTCTCTCCGTTGACTCCCCCTTGTCAGTTCTCTGCCATCCTACTGTATATAACACCGTCACGGCAAAACCAAAGCGACGACATCCATGCAGAACAAGTGCTGCAGATAAACTAAAAGGATTTCTGTGAATTTGTGACCCCTGCAGTGAAGTGCAGTTCTCGGCTGTCCGGAGATCTGCATACAGTAAAAAGACAAACAGTCCTGTAAATAAAGACGGCTGTCCGGCAACTGTCTTCCCCGCGACGCCATTATTGACCCTAGTCAGATGCTCCGCTGATTAAAAATTGATCCCTTTGGAAAAATCTAATCAACAGAACAGGATTCTTTCATATGAGGAGGGCACAGCTGCTGACACAAGGGTTGCAGACCTGTTATTAACCCCTGATCCGCCACGCAAACACACGCGCGCAAGCTCTCCCTCAAGGCCTCGGCCAGACCGCGGCCCAGACGTCTTGAATTATTCAGGAGACTCTGCGGCCACCTCACCTCAATTTATGCAGGCCACTACTCTTAATGGACCATCCAGGGCCCCCAAAGAATGGTCAGCGGAGGGAAGGGGGCAGTTTGAGCCATCAGGACCGAGCGACTGGTGGGGTGTGAGAACGAATTCATCAGCGAGATAGTGAGGGTCACCGCGGGTTAATGATGCCACGCGTCTAGACGGCCGCCGCTCTTGGCCTTTGTCCGAGAGGCAGCTGCGGGTGAGACAGGAGGGCTGGGAACACGAGAGTTTCCCACGCCACACAGACTAGTATTATTATGCTTTAAGCACTACACATGATGTTTCCTTTTCGTCACATTTCTTCTAAACAAACAACAACATCCTAGTGATGCCAGAAAATAAAGGTTGTGATCAAGAGGCTACAGCAGCAGTGCATCACTCATATTAAGAGTGATAGTGTACGATATTATGTCTTGAGGGCAGGAGGCCGCATCTAACATGAATAAATGTCTAAAATTTACATTTCCATCCATGGCGAGTAAGAATACAGATCAATCTTCCCAAATAACAGAGGAAGACTGGACAGATATATAGAGATACAGGCAACTACTACAAACTCATGTGTGACATTGTATATATCAAGATGCATAATAAAATAATGCATAAAAGTATGTTACTTTAAAAAAAAAATATATTACTAACTCCAAACTTTTGAATGGTACACAGTACTTAAATTACTTTTATGCGCAGCAGGGCCATAACCACCATAGACACCATTGAGGGGGACATGTCCTCCTGAATAATCAGAAATTGTCCCCCCTAATATTTGACATTATTGATGCTGATCTGCTCTGTACTCCATTATGCACCACTTTGTTTGTTGTTAGGATGACAAAAAAAGTTTTAAAAGTTACATTTTTAGGCTGGTCTGCCTCAGCGCTCATCATTGTCAGAATGAGTGAGCTGGCCAATCACATCAAAGAAGGCGGGGCTTACCGTTCACAGAAGACAAGTACGAATTCCAGTGTGACGCTTTTGTTTTAGCAGTGAAAGATTACATGGTGAGTAAGTAGCTAAACATTTAATATTTGACAAATGCTTTATGACTCAAATATTCAGCAACCAACAGTAATATCCAGTGATGCAAACTACTCCACATTTTTGATGATCAATGATCTAATTCAACCATACTAAGAAGCAAAAATTACTTTCGTTTAGATTTAGAAATAAGAGTGAACTTTCTGTATCATATTCTTCTTTAATCCAGAATGGCAGCACAGCTGAAAGATTTGTTGGAGCTGCGCCCTCTACTGTACAGGTGTAAATATGCATTACCTTAAGCCTGAGGCTTATTCAATTCACTTTAGGTGTGAAAGGGATGAAAAACCTTTGTCAAAAATGAAAAAACAAACAAGCAAGCCAAGCCCAGGTGAGAAAAAGTAACTCAAACATAATGCAACGCATTACTTTTCAGAAAAAGTAACTAGTTTAATTACGCAATTAGTTACTTTTTTAGGAAGTATTGTAATATTGTAATGCATTACTTTTAAAAGTAACTTTCCCCAACACTGACGATAACAACAGCAGCATAAAGAAAGCAAGCAAACCAAAAAAAGCCTTTGTTACACAGTTTACTCATGCTGCAATGCATGCTAGGAGCTCATAAACCCTTAAGTTATATATAAATGTTTGCATATTCAATATGCGATTCAATGTAAAGTGTTTTATGTATAGATTCAAAGAAAGTATTTGAGTAACTTTGATTAAAAAGGCATGGAATATAATTTACAACTTATGTGAGAATACTGACGAGAAGGAATTTGAAAGTACGGTAAATTGTTTACTAGTAGTGACTAGTTAGAGACGAACTCCTGGTTATCATGAGAAAACATTAAAAGCATTTTAAAGGTCTTTTTTTCTCCCACTTTGGACAAATGTTCTGGTGTTGTTTCCATGTTGCAAGCATAAAACCTTGTTATTCTTGAATTAAATGTAATGGCTAAAAGTAGTAGATTGTCCATCTAAATATCCAGCTCAACTATCAACTGAAAAACAACATGGAAACCCGTATCAATCTTTCTCCTGCTGAACCATGTTCATCCACCACAACATTTTCTGGGTCTCCACATACCACAGGTTCACGGTAACCATTCTGAATTCATAAACCTGCTTCTAATCTGTTAAACCCCCAAAGAGTCAAAAAGCTTCTCCCACACAACATCCTGTGATTAGACCCTCGTCGTACGCCACTCAATACTCAACCTGCTATCATTACACACACAATTACTGCACCATCAGCACCAGCCCAACCTGTTTAGTAATCATTCTTCCAGGAAAAAGCGGGAGGGAGGGGGTGGTAGCGGTTGGCAACAATTTTGTTGTCATGAGACAATCTCCTTGGTGATCCCGTTGAGCTGATGCCATTGACCAAACCTCAAGTGTGCAATTGCGGCTAGTAGTAACATTCTGAAAGCATTGCGTAAGGTTTTCCTATCATCTCAGCAGTGGGCTACCAATTAACCGATAATATCACAGACTAACATGTTTCACTACAGATAATATCAGGTCCCTCCATACACTGTTTCCCACTGAAAACATTATGGAAGTTATCATTAATAACATTTTGAAAGGCCACATACAAAGAAATCTCAAAATGACCATGAACAGTGTTTTGTGTGGTGCAGTTTACAAGTGCTCATGAATATTAGCCCTGAGAATGAAATTATAACCCCTGCACTAAGAGTCAGAGTGACTAGTTTAAAAGCCAGGTTCAAACTAACTAAAATAAGCACAACTATGTTTATTCTACTTTCCTTTTGATCTTAAATGTATTAATGTTGAGATTAATAATAAAAAGGCTGTAGAAATTGTTCATTGTTAGTTCATGTCAACATATGCAGTTAACTAATGTTATCAAATGAAACCTTATTGTATAAGTGTTACCAATAAATTTAAAGTTGAAGTGCTAAAATGATTAAAACTGCAATAATTAAATAAATAAAACTAATAAAAATGACAAAAATCACAAAATTATTAAAACAAAAATTAAAATTAAAATGGAAAATATAAAAATAAAAGCTAATTCAAAATATTAACAAATCAGAACATATTTGAGGTTTTGAGGTGGTAATGGGTTACTTGGTTTTGGACCAATGAGAATTCAGTGTGGGCGGAGCTACTCAGCATAAACTGATAAAATGTTTAACATGATGCTACTGACCACTGTAGCCATTATCAAAAAAACATTCACAAAATATAAGGATTTTATGGATCTTAAGAAATTGTTTAGTAGATTGTTTAAACTTATGCTAAAATGCTAGAATAAAACAAAATATAATTATTAGATAAAAGACTAAAACTTAAATGAAAATTGGAAATGCTGCCTAGGCAACTAACTAAAATAAAAGTTAAAGTATTAAAATGACTAAAAATGTTACATTACTAAATTACTAAAACCTAAACTAAAATCAAGATGAAAATGAAAAATATAAAAATAAAAGCTAATCCAAAAAAAATAAATAAATAAATCAGAACATATTTTAATGTACTTATTTGAAAAGGGTTATTTGATTTTGGGCCAATGAGAATTCAGTGTGGGCGGAGCTACTCAGCATCAACAGATAAAATGTTTAATGCAACACTTTTGACAACTGTAGCTAGTATTGATTCATACACATTCATAAACATGGAGGCGATGTACTGATAAGTGTCATACAAATAGCTGTTTAATAAAAAAAAAAGTTTTATAAATCTCAAGAAATTCTGAAGTAGACAATTTTAGCATATGTTAAAATGTCTCTTAGCTCTGTTGACCGTGTTCCTCTATAATTTATACTAGCAATTATTAATCTGAGCTGTCAAGAAAATCACTGCACTGTTGAATCATTGAATGTGAGATCTTCCAAAGATCCTTCAAAACAAACCCACAACAACCTACCCTGTGAACGAGACAAAACGCTTAATGTGCATCTGATGTCTGGTGTCATAACGGCTGAGGTCAACAGTCTCGGCAGTGACTGAGCTAAACTCAAGGGCGGTCGTCCCATCTGGAGTCGCCCTTTACACGCGGTACAATCTCCCTCCATCAAGGTGACTGCGCTCATAACTCAAATACCAGCGTAGAGGGCAATCCCAGTGGCCATGTAACAACACACAGGAAAAAACACAGAACACGTTACTGAGAGGGGACACACAACATTACATAACATCAGATCTTTTCGTTAACTTTGATTGCTTTCACCGTGTCCTTCTAGCAGGTGCAGCTGAGCAAGCAAAAGTCTAATTTGAGCTTGTGTCGTTCATATGAAAGGGACCACTGGGGAAGAACCGCTCTCATATTCACACACTCCAGTAGAGAATACACTAATCTCACAACATCTTATTTTAAGCATTAACTCAATTCACTACAGTAAATTACCCCTCATCAGCCTGTGCTGCTGTACCCTGAAAACTACACTTACACTTACTAGTGATATCTATGACCTTTTAGAACCAACCCACAACTCCACTTCCTTTAGAAGCGAACAATGATGAATATGGGTACTATATAACGCTCAAAAAATTAGGCGCAAAAAATACAGTCTTCATTTATGAGCCTTTTCCTACTATTTAGAACATATTTGATCACCCAAAGTAAAAAATTTTTTAATCAATACATAAAATGAATTTAAAATGATGCTATCGTAAGCTGGCTTTGATCTCAAAATTATTTAAATTAATATAAAATAAAATAAAATTCAACTTATAGCGTTTATGTAAATAAAAAATGAATAATAATAATAAACACACATGCTAAAAATGTGCTTACATTAATAATAATTATTATTATTAATAAACAAACATATCCCCATACAAGTGCTCACATTATTATTATTATTAAATATTATTATATTTTATTTAATATTAATTAATATTATTGTTAAATAAATAAATAAATTTTTTAGAAGGATGGGTGAAAATAAAGTGGTTTGCAAAGCTTTGCAGTAGAACATATGAACATTGGGCCTCATTTATCAATCTAACATAGAAACGAGTGTAGATCCGAGCGCAGAAATCACCTTACGACAGGTGATTCATTAAAACATTTGTATGCTGCCAATCCTATCGTATGAATGATCGTACACTGATAACGGTGTCTTTAGAACAAGGATGAAAAAGAAGCAGCTATAAAATTATACATTAAATTATAAAATAAAACGTAAATTTGGCTATAGTGGCATTCATTATAAACAGCATACAAACATCAAGGCAAAATGAATTTATTTAAGTTGAAACTGAAAAGGCACTGGGCTCATGTAGGCTACCTCTCTCATCTGGCACGAATCCAAACATTTCCATATTCGCGATCTAACATTTGGGTTGCTAAACTATATTCATTATGTAAACAAGGCTTTGTATTTCATTGGTGTTCCAATATCCATGTAAACAGCACCCTTGACATGCGCAAAAATGTGTTTGGTTGGGTGCTGGGCATGCTGATTTTACAGTGGACCATTTAATTTAAGCAGTGTAACTTATGTTTGCTTGACAGCATTTTAGTGTGATGATGAATGGCTGAGATGTCTGAAAAGTTAGAAACGCTAGAACTGAAACGAGCGTACTTGTCACACAGTTTTTTCTTTTGTTAATTTGTTAATTATTGAAGTGAAATATTTAGTGCAGTCCTATTTATTTTATTCCTTTTATATTAATTTCTGTTTTTCTCGGTTCACAGAAGCGCTGCAGGTACACGATGTGTCGATGTGTGAATCCTCACGTTCTGTTATTTATGCTGCTGTTTGCGCATATAAATCTAAAGCCCTGAAAAAAAAAACCATTGTGGTATTTTTAATGGGTCACAGACACCCATCTATTCTAATTTAATTTAATTTTAATTTGACATTCTAATCTTAACGGTTTATGATCGACTAATGAGCTTCGGTTCTTTGTCAAGAAAATAATCTAAATGATCAAAATGCTCTCATTACAATTCTCCACCAGATTTACTATGCTGCACGCAAGTTCGCACTAACTCAAAAATTTGAGTACACGAGCTGAGACCTGACGTGAGATTTGATCGCATCCACCGCTCACGTCCTTATTGATAAATGCCAAGTTTTCTGTTGTACGTTTGTTTTGTAAATGAGGCCCAATGTGTATGTCAAATGAATGAGCATAATCACTTCTAGTGATTCAAGTGTAGACGGATTGTAATGGTACCAGTGTTGTTGGTTTGGAAAATGTATGTGGTGAAGACATTGTCCCAGGCACTGGTCTTAGCAGTTCAAGACCAGCAGGTTTAAGAGGCCGTTGCAAAGACAATTTTCCAGCCCAGAACCATGGAAATGTATGGAATGGGGTTAGGCTGGGATCCAGCACCAGTGAAAAATGGGTAAGCAGGAGTTGCAAAAGGCTACTTTCATCTAAATCCTGAAGGACGGACATCACTCCATGCAGCAGTTATTGTACACTGGGTTTGTTGAATATAATAATCAACGGACAATATTTCAAAGGGATGTGAGCACTTGTGCTGCTGGCAGTGGAGGAGCTGGGAAGCGGCTCCACAGAAGAGCATTCTGGGATTAATGCACCGGTCAGAAGTCTATCTCAACTAAAGATGATTCATATGGTGCCTTGATTATTTCCAGCTCAGTGCTGGTAGAAACCATAGCGAGAGTTCCTGTATTGTGAGCTTTTGGTGCAGAAACTTTGAATGGTTAAACTGAAATGACATTAATTTATAGCGCCCACATATAGATGCTGCCATCAAACCAAAATAATAGCTTATATTCTATGGAAAATAACCTGTCAATACATAAACAGCATAGCGTCAGAGCTATCAGCACAAAAACTGCTCCCTTTTGAAAGTTAGATATAGAAAAATTTCAAAACAAACCATTAAAATGTCTGAGCTCAGTGTATGATTGAGTTAGCAGCAGGCTTTAGCTTTACCAACACATTTATCCAGTCGTGCTTTTGGAAGGCAAATTGTATTTTCACCAAATTGATTTTCTCCTCATTGATTTTCTTATTTTACAAAGTGTGATACAGTCATCTGTTGCACTAACATCGGTCATCTCTGCACAATAACCAAACCTGTGCAGGTATCACATTAGATGCACTGAAACCTGACAAATAACGGGTGAACAATTCTGTAATGCCTCGCTGTGCATGAACAAAACTACACTTACATTCTTAAGTCAAGTGCACATTGCAAGAATCAAGCTCATCTGCCTTTGATATTTTGTGTCTGTGACTAAAAGCCCTGCATTTGACTTGCGAAAGAGCAGTAGCAACTGCAAAGAGTAATAGCTAGACACTGTAAGAGAGCAAATACTGTGCAGTATATACTTTTAAACTATTTATTTTATAATATTATGCCTTATTCATGAAAGATGAGCAGAACAATTTGTGCAAGTTGTTTTATAAAACCATTCTTACAAAAACTGTTGCATGCAATTCAGTGTCACAATTTAGTTCAGTCAACTAAAACAAAATGAAAATGGTGCCATTCGTTCCAAACCTGTATACATTTATTTTCATCTGTCTAACGCAAAAGAAGATATTTTAGAGGTTTCAACTTTTTATGACCATGCAATTAAAGTTAATAGGGTCCAGATTTTTGGGGTGAAATTAGGGCTGGACAATTATGGCCTAAAATCAAAACCTTGTTTAATTGAACATTTTACCATGATTATGAATAATGAATGCTTATTTTGTTTTTTTGTCCTCATAGTTCATTTACAAGGTTTGTACTGTAAATTTGCTTGACTATTAAAGGTGGGATATTTTTTCCTTTAGAGTGATCTGACATAGCTCACTTTCAGCAGTTATTTTATCTATGGTTCGTAACATTTCTTACAGATTTCTGCTCGGTGTAAATCAGATAAAGATAAATTAGCACCGTACCAGTACGTAATGAGAGCGATTGAGTGTGTGAATTAGTCATACGGTCTATCTATTAATTGTGAAGCTGTGGGTTGTAAACAGTTACTTCAAAAGTAGAAAAATATGCGCTATCATAAGTTTTGAGTTTCTAAGCTACTTTAGTGACAAATCAGCGCTGACAACTAGTTTCTGCGTTCCTCTGTGCGCGCGATCTTCACGTTTTGCGCAGCTACTGTTGGTTTGAGTGTTCGTGCCACAATGCAGCTGTGCGAGCACGGGAGCTCGATATAATAATACACATCCGATCGTCTAAATCGCTTGAATGTCTAAACTGCCAAACCTTAAAAAATACAACTGACAAAGTTTAGTGAAGACGCAAGGCCCACCGCTCGCGCGCTGTCTCTGTGTGTTGACTCTGCGTTCACCTGCGTGTTGACTGGATGGGGCGGAGTCACATGGCTATACACGCGGTAGTATGTTTTTAAGTGGGAAGTATTAACAGGATTAAAAAAAACTAAATAACCGACATGGGAAAATTACGTCAGTTAGAGGTTCTGAATTTCGGTTTCAATTACTTTTCGAATGAATGAGGCTCAATGTGTGAAACAGCATGCAATGCTCAACACTTCACACAGTAGTATACTGCAATGGTATCAAAATGTTGGCATGCTTGATTCAGCAAGTAGTTTGCAGTTACCTCAGATATACTTTTGCATCTCAATCCAGTTTTCTGTCAAGGTGATGTTATTATTCATGTTATTCATCACACTGGACAATGGAAAAAAAAAAAAAAAAGAAAGAAAAAAAAAAAAAAGAGTTGGGTACAATGCAAACAGTACACAGTCTCATTCAAAGCCAGTTCTATGCATGTGTTGAAATGAACATTTTTGTTTTATTATATAAACTACTGACAAGATTTCTTCCAAATGTCAAGTAAAAACATGGTTTAGAGCATTTATTTGCAGAAAATGACAACTGGTCAAAACAAAGAATGATGCCATGTTTTCAGACCTTGAATAATGCAAATAAAACATTTTTAAACAACACAATACTAATGTTTTAACTTCAGAAAGTTAAGAAATCAGTGTTTGCTGGAATGACCCTGATTTCCAATCACAGCTTTCATGTGTCTTGGCATGCTCCCTATCAGTCGGTCACATTGCTGTTGGGTGACTGTCACTGCTGGCACAAAAATTCAAGCAGCTCAGATTTGTTTGATGGCTTGTGACCTTTTATCTTCCTCTTGATCACATTCCAGAGGTTTTCAGTGGGGTTCAGGTCTAGAGATTGGGCTGGCCATGACAGGGTCTTGATATGGTGGTCCTCCACCTGGATTGAGTCATACATCCTTCACAAAGACAGATCTGCCTGATTCCAGCCTTACTGAAGAACCCCTAGATCATCACCAATCCTCCACCAAATTTCACAGTGCGAGACACTGTGGGTTGTAGACCTCTCCAGGTCTCTGTCTAATCATTAGAGGACCAGGTGTTGGGCAAAGCTGAAAACTGGACTCAGAGAAGATCAGAATCAGGCAGATTTGTCTTTGTGAAGGACACATGACTCACGCCACGTGCAAGGTTATACTGGAAGAAAACTTGCTTCCTTCTGCTCTGACAATGTTCCCCAACTCTAAGGATTGTTTTTTTCCGCAGGACAATGCTCCAATCCACACAGCCAGGCCAATCAATGTGTGGATGGAGGACAAGACCCTGAAATGTAAGCAAGAGGGTCACCAGCCATTAAATAAAACCAAGCTTCTTGAATTTTTGTTGAATTGTTGGCATGAAGTCACCCAACAGCAATGTGAAAGACGGGTAGAGAGCGTGCCAAAACGCATGAAAGCTGATTGAAAATATTGATTTTGACTGAATATTTCTGAAGTTAAAAGCATTAGTATCATGTTGTTTAAAAATGAATATAAACCTGGTCTGAAAACATGGCATCTTTTATTGTTATTTTGACCAGTTATCATTTTCTGCAAATAAATGCTCTAAATGACAATATTTTAAATTAAATTTTGGAAGAAATGTTGTCAGTAGTTCATAGAATAAAACAAATAAGCTAAGACAAGAGTAAGCCTCTTCCGGAATCTCAAACATATTGTGTAACATACTAGAATGAACCTCATTGGTTCTTGCGGAAGCTCAAACATGATGCGTAACATGAGAATGCAAGGCTCGAAACTGCAACCATTTTAGTCGCATATGCTCCCTAAATTTAATGTTTGCGACCTCAAAATATATTTGGGAGCATTTGTGCGAGTGCAAATAATTGTTGAGGTGCGGCCCCTTTTCATTTCTCTACAAAACGTTTAGCTGATGTAGTAATCGGTCCACCGTTCTGTCACATAATCAATTAAACTTCATCTTTATGTTCTTAAGTTTAAAGCAGATTTTAGTTTGGTTAATATTAGCAGTCATTCACTCCCTTTCACAGTGTCTGTGGTCACGTGACAGGGAGCTAACTATCGTGCAAAATATAAATAGCTGAAGAGAGATGATGAAAAGAACACTGTTACACAGGGCTTGACATTAACACTTGAGTTTTTATATTTAAAACATATGATACAGTTAAGCAACATTACACGACCAAGAGTAGGCCTACAGTTTTCCTGAATATCCATAATAAAACCATCTCGACTGAAAATGTAACACTGGTTTCATACAACAGTTCAATAAACTGTAAAAAGTAGTTAAAATTAAAATCACTCACATTTTAGACACAATAGTGGCTGTTTTTGTTCTGTTTCAGCAGCGAAAATAGTTCCAAACAAAGATCACAGCAGAACCATTGCGCATTTCATGACAACACAATCGTGTTTTCATTACTGAATGATTCAGCATTTTGAACGAATTGGTTGAGTCAAATTCAATGACCCATTCATCAACAACTGCCTCATTCTTGAATAAATCATCCGTTTGAACGAATCGTTTGAACGAATGACTCAATGGTTCACTCCTAAAGACGGTCACCTGCCGCCACCTACTGGTGGTTTAGTTTCATGTTTAAAAGTATCATTCTTTCCAACATTTCTTATTTGTGTATTTAAAAAGAAAAAAAATTAAAACAATTTATTTAATTTGACTGGTAACAGCCCTATAGTGTCTTATGATTTTAATTGAATTTACTGCTCAAATTTGAGAGTTTAAAATGAAAGACGAAGCATACATTTAATAAAAATTAAAAAAATCCCTTTATAAAAGGTAAAAAAAAAAAAAAATGCCCTCAGAGTAAATATCACAAATATGCCCATTTAAATGTCAAAGCTGAGTGAACACTGACGAGAATGTTGCTTCAGAATAAATTATATTTACAACACAAGAATCCAATTTTTTTATTCGGACAAGCGAATGACAAGGCTTTTTAGTTGCGGTGCTCCTAAATTTTTGCTGGTGCTCCTAACTTTTTGAAGTTGGGAGCACCAGTGCTACCAAGTGAAAAAGTTAATTTCGAGCCCCGGAATGAACCTCATTGGTTCTTGCGGAAGCTCAAATGTGATGTGTAACACGAGAATGAACCTCATTGGTTCTCGCATGCATCAAGCAAACATGCTTAAACTTCCGTTTCCCACAACTATTTGATGGATGTTTGTTTGGATGGATGAATGTTTATATGTGAATCAAAGCCTAAATTCAATCTGTTCGTCATATAAAGCAATCGAGTCTCTTTATAAAATTTGGACTAAACCACTTAATTCATATGGATTAGTTCATGAACGATCTCTTTATGAAAGCGTCAAAGTGGTAGTTATATAGCTGTCTATGGAGGGACAGAAAGCTCTCAGATTTTATCAAAAATATCTTAATTTGTGTTCTGAAGATGAACAAAAGTCATACAGGTGTGGAATGACATGAGGGTGAGTAATTAATGACAGAATTTTCATTTTTGGGTGAACTATCACTTTAACTTCAAAAGCCAGAACAACAACATTGGCTACTGCTATCAAGTAGGAATACCTACAGTACAAGTACAAGTACAGAGACCTTTATCAGGAACATTGTGTTTCCATGTGCTTCAGGATGGATCAGAGCAGTTGCTGGAGAGCAAGTACCCGTCATAACGACCCTCATCTCACATTTACAACCTTTGGTGCGGCCCGAGGGATAGCGGCCAGCTCCTGCCTTCTCCAGTAAGGCCTTCAGCAGCGTTTAGCAAAACCTGCTGCTCTCGATAGGGGCATGGAGATGGAGAAAGAATCGAGAGAGGGGGAGAGAGGAATAAGAGAAAGAGAGGGGGTCCCTAGAGGGCTGAACAATCAGACAATTTCAAGATCACGAAGCATTAAACCAATCCCGGCAGGGTACACTAATTAAACAGCCGGGCCCAGCACCGCCAACCAATCCCCACAGAGCAATTAAATCCATCCCCTCTAAAACACTGTGGAACCTGTCTGGGGAAAACCAGGGAGAGAAAGCGAGAAGAAAAAAACATAAAATTCATCTGGAGAGAGGGGGATAGAGGGGGGAATGCAGTAAGCTACTAACAAGGGGAATTGAACGGGAACGATTCAATTCGATGCTTTGTTCTTCTTGTCTTTATTTTTTTTTTAATTACTACAATCAAAAAACGCCCCAAAAACGGTCTTTACTTGGGGCCCCGAGACCACTGTTATCATTCAAAAAGCATGACCCTGGCATAAATTCATATTAAAGAGTTCAGGAAACACTTCCAGACTCGAAAGGAAGAACAACTGCCTAGAGCTCCTTAATAAACCGGCGGAGATGATCACGGTGTCATCCAGCACAATCTATTCGCCGGCGCACTGATCAAAATCATCCCGGAATGAAAAACGACTCCATCATCCGTCAAAGAGCTCCTGGGCGACTCCGGATAACTTCCCAAATCCAAATTACATTGGAAAAGTGTGTGTAATAACGTCACTATCATCAAAGATCACATTTGTAATCCATATCAACTTCCTGTTTCTTGCAATATGCTTCACGAAACATGCAAGCAATGCCAAAGCTGTGTAGAACACCACAAAAAAAATTACAATTTTTGGTGGTTATTTTGTTAAACCTGCATTCATACAAGATTTGAAACATAACTAATTAATTAATAAGAGACAGGCAAAAATTAAAGCATGCTGAGGGAGAGGATCTCTAAGAGCGTTTCGTCTGCAGTATGTATGCGTGTGGCCCTGTGTGACTGTATCTAAACTGCCCTTTGGCGTGTTGAGACGTCCCACTGGTTCCAGTCAGAGCTGATTTTCTCCATTTCTCTCTGATGCCGTTATGTAAACACTAGAAGTGACAACTCAAAATAGGCAACAGACTACAGATGAACTGCATTTAGATTTGCTTAGCAGGAAAGCATATACATTGCATGCGAATTTAATGCATACATCATGCTACCAAACATGCAAGAAATGTGATTTTAAACAAAAGCACAGTAATGTCATGGTGCTTTGATATATACTATGATACTAAACATTTACACTACCGTTCAAAAGGGGATGTTACTTTTTTATGTTTGAAAGAAGTCTCTTCTGCTCGCCAAGGCTGCATTTATATGATCAAAAATACAGTAAAAACAGTAATATTGTGAAATATTATTACTATTTAAAATAACTGTTTTCTATTTGAAAATACTCATCAATTCTCCAGTCTTCTGGGTCACATGATCCTTCAGAAATCATTCTAATATGCTGATTTGCTGCTCAAGAAACATTTATTATCATTATCAATGTTGAAAACAGTTGTGCTGCTTAATATTTTTGTAGAAACCGTGATACATTTCTTCTACATTCTTTGATGAATAAAAAGTTCAAAAGAACAACATTTAATTGAAATAGAAATATTTGTGACATTATAAATGAGGTTGCATCTTTTACTTCAGGTACTTTTTTTTTTTTTTTTTGTAAAGAAAATGCATACTAAAGCTTGTAAAACATGATCAAAAAATATTTTTTTAATAGCAATTTTTTTTCGGTTACATCAGGCTTGGATAAAATTTTTAATGCAATGCCAACAGATTTAAAATAAGTTATTATAAAAACTGACCAGTTACCAATAATGATTAGGTTAGTGGTTCCCAAACCTGTCCTGGAGGACCCCCAGCACTGCACATTTTGGATGCCTCTCTCATCTAACATTAGTAGAGACTGCAAAACCTGAAGTAGCTGTGTCAAATAAGGGCAACATACAAAATGTGCAGTGCTGGGGGTCCTCCAGGACAGGTTTGGGAACCACTGAATTAGGTAAACAATGTCAGGTCAAAATATGTCAGGTCCTGTTCAGATATTTCATTAATCAAGACTTTAAGGGTTAGTGGACCCAAAAATTTAAATTATCCCATAATTTACTCACCCTCAAGCCATCCTAGGTATACATGACTTTCTTCTTTCAGCCAAACACAATCGGAGTGATATATATATATATATATATATATATATATATATATATATATATATATATATATATATATATACATACATATACTGGCTCTTCCAAGCTTTATAATGGTAGTGAATAATAACTGAAAATTTGAAGCCCAAAAAAGCACATCCATCCATCATAAAAGTAATCCATACGACTCCAGGGGGTTAATAAAGGCCTTCTGAAGTGAAGCGATACATTTTTGTAAGAAAAATATCCATATTTATAACTTTATAAACTAGAATCACTAGCTTCCGGTAACGCCTGTCTGCGCGTTCATGAGAGAGTCAAGTTCCAGCATATGATGTAGGGCGTAGGTGCAGTGTAAGCTTAGATGAGAGTAAACGCCCCTCGCGGTTTAAACATTTCCGACATTTGTCTTTAAAAATTCTCATTTTAGCCTTCTAATGGTGTTTTGTTTTGCTTTATCCTCTGCTCTTCCACATTTGTCAGTACATCATGTGTTGGGTCAAAGTTCACTCTTCCGCCGGAATCGACTCACATATGGAAACCAGTGATTCTAGTTCATAAAGTTATAAATATGAATATTTTTCTTACAAAAATGCATTGCTTCACTTCTGAAGGCCTTTATTAACCCCCTGGAGCTGTATGGATTACTTTTGTGATGGATGGATGTGTTTTTTTGGGCTTTAAAAATATTGGTTACTATTCACTCCTATTATAAAGCTTGGAAGAGCCAGAATATTTTTTAATGCTTACTGTGTTTGGCTGAAAGAAGAAAGTCATATACACATAGGATGGCTTGAGTACATTATGGAAAAATTTTCATTTTTGGGTAAACTAACCCTTTAATTGTCTTTATAATAAATTCTGTCTTACGCACCTATATGAAATTTCAGGTGTGCGAGGTTCGTGGATTAATGAAAATAAGCGCAATACACCGCTGCCACGATTTTAGACTCGTTGCTAAGGCGTTACTATGTGTTTACCAAGGTATTGGGTGGTTGCTAGGTGATTTCTTATTGGTCTGGTGTGAAAACAGTCCTGCACCCTCAAATCTCTATGATCTTGTGATTTCTAGATATGGATCGGGTCCTTCAATGTGCATCTGAGGGTTTTTTATTTTTCACCCAATTTTTAATCCAGCAGGTGAAATTCATAAAGCTTATCACTTAGTAAAGTGAAAGCACACCAAATCCCAAACCCCAAGTATGAACACTAGTGTTTGGTAAGGAAATCATCACTATTACAGGTCATTGATTGATGCTGTTGTGAACTATATAGTGTTTTCTATGATACAGGGATTTTTATTCTAGTGCACTTCACTGGGTGGGAAGGGTGAAAAAACACATTACATGTGCAGACGCTTGCACACAAACACACACACAAACACACACACAATCATGGGGTCTCCTTTATCCCTGAAGGGCAGAATGGACAATAGAGAGCTGAATTATGGTGACTGAAGAACTGGCTGATATAAAAGCGGCACAGAGAGAGCAGAAGAAGAAGAATAGAGGGGATTCAATAAGGCCTCTGTAAAATGAACAAGAAAGGCCGGTGCTCAATACATCTGCCATCAGACAGTCAAAACAAATAAAGAGGGCCGCCGTACAGGTACACAGCTCAATATGGCCTCACTCGCTCAGGCTTCGGCTGCCAGCAGGGAGAAGACACAGCTATATACTCCAACAGATGAGCCATTAGCTCTCTCTCTCTCACAATCTGGTTTATGGGGTCGCTATCGGGTTTAGCCGGGTGCAGAAAGCCGGGCCTTTACCTCGCCGGTGCAGCAGACTAATGTCTCCCCGAAGTTTTGTTAAAACCTCATTATTTACTGAA
The DNA here is from genome assembly GCA_037101425.1 of Elopichthys bambusa. NCBI lineage: Eukaryota > Metazoa > Chordata > Actinopteri > Cypriniformes > Xenocyprididae > Elopichthys > Elopichthys bambusa. The sequence goes on from CM074446.1 coordinate 27,976,319, forward strand.
GTGCCGAGACCGTCGCCATCCCCAAGAGTGAGCACGCCGGGTATTAATATGAAAATGCAGAGATTCATTGCCATGACGAACTATCAGACTCCAGCACAGATCGATGGGGAAAAAATTGAGGATTGGTGCTTTTGGGACGTCGTTAAGGATTTAGAGGAGGAACCGGCTTAAACAGGAAGTGTCTGTCACAGTTTAGCCTTGTGTGTGTGGCACCGCACCTCAAACACACGCGTGAGGGTCAGCGGTGTGATCTGTCAATGCAAATCTCCTTATGTGTGGTGCTTATGACTAATTCATGCAGCTTCTAGTGATGGCCAATTCACAAATAAATCGTTCTGCTGAGCTGATTCTTTTTAATGATTCAGTTAAACTGATTTGCAAAACATGCTGAAGTTTAATATTTTCGAAAATATTGTTAACAACATTATATTTTTTAACATTCTGATTAATAAACAACAGAAAATGGCATAACCTACAACTTACAGGAACAGGAATAATCAGCAATTTTACTACAAAAATTAAATGTAAAATGTCACACAGGAGTCATTGTTCTGATTCCAATTCTTAAAAGAATCAGTGAATCAGGACTTAGAACAGGTTCAACTGATTCTTTTTTTATGATTTCACTGAACTGATTCACAAACATGCTGAAGTTTAAATTTCTATATAACAAGAATCTTAATAATACTTTTTTTTTTTTTGGAAAAATAAAAAACACAATATGACAACCTATTACCGAAATAAAAACCTAAAATAAACAGGAAAATCATCAAATGTGAAAGATTCTTTTGATTCCTTCAATTCTCAAAAGAAGCAGTGAATTAGGTCTTTGAAAAGGTTTAACTGGTTCTTTTTTATGATTCAACTGAACCAATTTACACACACACACACACACAAAAGCTGAAGTTTAAGGGGTTTTATAACCCTGCAATAAACAGGAACACCAGCAATTTTACTAAAAAAATAATTTATGTAAAGTCAGGCAGGAAGGAATTTGAGATTCATTTGATTCCTTGTGAATTGGGTGTTGCTGTGCAGTTACTAAGGTATAGTGGGAGTAGTGTTGTCAAAACTATGGACTTCGGTACCAAGTCGATACTAAAATTTTAAAAGTGTGACGATACCAGCATTTCCCCCTAGACCAGAGGTGTCAAACTCAGTTCCTGGAGGGCCACTGTTCTGCAGAATTTAGTCCCAACCCTAATTAAACACACCTGAACCAGCTAATCAACGTCTTTAGGATTGCTAGAAACTTCCAGGCGGGTGTTTTGGAGCTGGCTGGAGCTAAACAATGCAGGACAATGGCCGTCCAGAAGCGGAGTTTGATACATATCTGTTGAGCGCGTAAACACAATGGCCAATCAGAGGGGTTTAAGAATCCGCTTACCAGAGCTCAAAATGCTGCTATCATCACATTTTTAAAATTTCAGTAGCAACTTGGTCGGTACTTTTGACAACACTAAGTGGGAGGTTGCTAGGTAGAGTCTTACTGGTCCAAAGAGTAAACAAACTGCCCAGTGTTAATAACACACTCATGCAGCACAGTATTAGTGAGACATTGGCTTTGTGTAGTTAAAGATATAAGCCACCAATGTAGCAACTATCAAAGCACATGCACAGAGGGTTAATCTAGGAACAGTGGAGGTGAATGGGGGAAAATAAGTGTGGACAGGTATGAAAATTGAGCCCTAGGAGGGTCACAGCGATTAAGGGACTGTTTTATGACAGACCGGCTCTCTCGCTCGGTGAATAGGCACCCGGCGTCGAGCAAAAACCGGTTTATCATTCCTCTCCGCACGCTGAAGTATCCGCTTTGAAGTCTCGAGCGCTAATTCTACAGAGGAAGGTTAAACTGCTTAAATCTTGAGTCAGTTTCACTTCTCCTCTAATGTTGTCGGCTGAGCGGGAGGGGAACGTGACTCTGGGATCTTCACAACTCAATTTGCAGACACCGTAAAAGCCTTTTCTCGACGCTTTTCTCTTCTCTTTGTTTCCTCTGCCGAAGGTTCACACAGAGAGATGGAATTTCCATTCTGCCAGTCTGATGGATAAGAGATTGTTCTAGGCAGCTTTTTTTGTGAAAGGTGAGACATTAGGGTGCACACTCGTGGAAATGTTTGTTTCTCGGCACAGACGGAAGCTCTCTGTGGTTAATATGAGTTTATAATTGCCTAATTCGACACAGATTAGTTTTTCGAAACAATCTAATGACGGTCAGCGCAAACACGCACGCATACCAGTCGATTTCATTACTTTGCGATTCACATGCCTAATGGCCTCATACATGCACAAGCACTGTTTCTCATAATTAATATGCGTCGGGACTCCAAACTGTGAGCAAAAATGTTTTTAAACCATTTAAAATCTGTTACAATGTTTGTTGCACTGTTATGAAGCACAAATATGACAGTTCTCATCTAAAGAATCAAGCAAATACATTCACAAATCAGTCCTGAACTTGCAACGTACGTAGCGGATCTTCTAACAATGGCGGAGATTAACTTTAAAGAGTTTGATGTGGATCTACAGAAGATCATGACAGAACATGGGAGTTTCTAAACAAAGCAATTCTATCATTTAATTCATGTGTACACTTTATATTAAACCATCATATTTTATTGTCATGCATAACTGCAGCATAAAGTGTCTGTAGTTTTGTTGCCAGCTAGTAAACGTTGCTGAGGCTTCCTCTCGACAACAGCGTTTTATCCCTGCAAATCCGTGCGCCTTGCAGAATATCTCTAAACCGTTTCCAGATCCAGTGCATTTGACAGCAACAATAACAGCAATAAACACAGATCCCCCACCCCACGTGAATGAATACAGAGTTGAAATGAGACTTTTTCACGGCCAATTGGAGTTGGTTGGGGAAAAGCTCTGAGCAAACTAAACAGAAAGAGGCCCCACACACACACACACAGAGGAGTGATGGCACTGTTTGACAATATTACAGTCATGTTTTGTGGAATAAAGATGACATGCAAACACCCAAGTCATGCAAAACACAACACTTGAGAAACTGGACCCAAATTAAATGAGCAAAAACAACCACAAGACTGATGCTTCACTAGAGACTCAAAGGTGTCATTTTTGTATCACAATGAAACCTTTTCACATTTCCGTGATTCTCTGAAGTTGTCATAGTTGGGTAAACTATAGTGGTGAATGGAAACCATTTCTGCAATCCCATTTTCCCCAATAACAAAAGTCAAAATCCACAATGGCATTTCTATGACTTTACAAAAAAGGGAAAAAAAAAAATATTGAAAGATTGATTGCGTTTGTCAGAAGACAAAGATGTCAAATTTTCATCACTCCCTCAGCTGTTGCATTAGAAACACTCACACAGCGGCGTTAACTAGTGTTATGAATGAACATTAAATTATTTAAAAATTAAAATATAAAACACCTTGCTAGATTTACAATGTTACAATCTGTGAAGACGCATTATAACAGTCTGTGAGAAGGATCCATGGTTTCCAAAGAAGATTACAGAACACTCCTACCATGACCATCTATTTTGCATGAACTAACAAACAGAGGAAAACTTCAGGAAGTAAATTGATACATATCAATACGCTTCCAATACACATTTTCCGCAATATATACACACAGCTTTCTCGCTCTCTCATCTCGCCTCCCCTCACTCACCCATTTGCTTCTTTTTTGCTGCCAATTGTGCTTAAACAGTCACAAACACACAAAATAATGTCAAAATGCCGGTCTTGGCGAGTATTCACGTAAACACAGTGAGATATGTTTTAAGTGAACATAAACAGTTGAGAAGAAAACGCATGTGTAACAGTGTAATGGATCCGTGCGTCAGGTCTTAAAGTGACAGCAACCTAATAAACCTGCTGCCAAATTATGAGATAATATTAAAAAATATCTATATGGCAGTTTTTCCCCCCATGGAATCAATGTCAAAACTGTGGCCGGTAAAAATGTAACCACTTTGGAAAGTAACTTTGGAAACCACTAGCCACAGTGTCACAGCCATCAGTGTTAATGTCAAGCCCTGATCCCTTATATACAATGGGACTGCATACTTGAAATGCAGTGGGGAAGATTTGTGTGAGCATTTGCATAGTTATATAGATGCCTTATAGCCTCTGCACATTAAACTGGGACAGGGGAAAGTTTTCAAACATAAAAAATGCACTTCAGCTAAAATATGTCATGAAAGACAAACTAGAACAAATATACAGAAATAAAGGCCCGGTTTCACAGAAAGGACTTGGCCTAAGTCAGGATTCAATTAGGGCTATTATTAAATGGCTTTTATAAACGTTTACTAGAACAAAACATTACTGGTGTGCATCTTGAGACAAAACAATGACACTGGTATATTTTAAGATATGTCAGTACAAGTTACTTTCAGTTAAAACAGTTCACACATGCATTCTAGTCAAGGACTAGCTTAAACCTTGTCTGTGAAACCAGGGGTATGTCTTTGTTTTATATTTTAGATTATGACACTGAAATGTTAAAAATTGCATTTTTCATCAGCTTCCATATTGGTCACCAATGCTCTGCACACTCTGGGACAAAAGAGGACAGTCTGTTTGCACAGGGATCTTGTTAACCTGCTCCCTATTGGTCAGATCTGTCCTAAAAGAGACTAGCAGGGACCTTTTGGCCTGTCCTTTCCATGAGCGCCCACGGAAATGCCATCTGGCTGGTGTGAATTATTACCACGGCAACGGCCATGTGACCTGAGACCAGTGGAAACCAAGGTCACCAAAACCTGTAGTCCGTCTATTTCTGTGTCATCTCTTTTATATGAGGTTAGAAGAACCTGGCGTCCGTTCTTACGAGGACATGTCCGATCACTTAGGAGACAGATTAAATGAGAAACATAATTTGGTGTCGTTCTCATCTTCAGTTCACAGTATAACATGTCCTAGATAAGGTCATTACCATTGGCAAAAGACAAAACTAGCAGCAAGTTATTTTCTAAGTTATTGTTATTCTAAGAAATATATATATATATATATGGCAATTTTATTCATAGCATTATTAAATACAACCCGAGTTGACCAATGTGCTTTACAATGAAATATATAAAACCAATAAAATAATAATAAAATACGACAGAAGAGTGCTACAACATATTAAAATAACGATAAGAGAAAGTGCTTTAACATGGATTATATGCATATAAGGTTTTTAACTTAGACTTAAAAATAAAAAATGTATTAAAATATATATATAAAATAAATATAAAATTATTATATATAAAATATATATATATATATATATATATATATATATATATATATATATATATATATATATATATTATACAATAAAAAAATTATATATATATATATATATATATATATATAATTTTTTTACAACCTAAAAAAATATATTAAAACTAGTCATTGTCCAAAGATATATACAAAATAAAAAAAATTAAAAAGTGAAATTTTCACTAGAAGTTTGTGTGTGTGTGTGTGTGTATGTATATATATATATATATATATATATATATATATATATATATATATATATTACACATATATATACACACACACACACACAAACTTCTAGTGAAAATTTCAAAACTATAAACAGCCTGTTGCAAAACAATTTCTCATGTCAACACATGCATGATGCTCATCCTTTCATTTTAACATTTTAGCGAGAGAATATCACCACAAAACACTGAGAGACTCTTATCGGTATGACTTGTATCAAGACAAGACAATGCCAAATATTCCCTCTTATGAACAATTCCCAAAGAGACCCAAATGCAAGGCTTGTTCATGAGGGAATATCACTGAAACACCTCTGAGGATTAATGGCAATACAGGAACTGCTGTATGAAATGATGTAATTTGAGAGCAACCAAAGCGACAGCCATAAGCCACAGACCCCAGCGAAAACATCATCTGACACGGCCAGATGCTCCGCTACAGACCAACACAGACAAAGAGGGTCATAAATCAACTGTCAGCCGCAGATACCCCCCTCTCCTAAACTTATTCGTCCGCTGGTCAATACAAGCAGTCGCGCTTCATTCAGGGGGGTCTCGGGTTAGAGGAATAAAAAACGATTTTCCGGGAAGAAGCGATTGAACTTTAAGCTTTAATACACGTGAAGTTTTGGACATGTTAAAGGTGTTGCAGACAGAATATTTTCCATCTTTTCTCTTTCACCCATCCTGATCTAGGGATCTCGCTGGAGTCCAAGTTCAAGAGTGGGTGAGGGGCCCTCGGGGGACGCCATAGACACGACATCCCGCAGGGGCCACAAGGGAGAATAACAAAGACCATCACTGCATGCAATAAACAGTGTCTGACTAGATTTATAAATGAGTTAACAGTGATGTCTTGTAAATATTTAAAATGTTACCATGTCCAGAATATGCATCCGCACTAGATAACAGCAAACTTAACAACTCTTAAGACTACAGACTTAAATGGAAGCTGACAATGCTCTGAATTTCATATTTATAGCTTTGCTTCTGTTGTAACATGAGGCAAAATAACTTTCATATGGATGTTTTGTGAGCAAACAGCTTCATGACTAATCTATGTGCATTTCATGACTAACTAGTAGTCTTGAAACTCATTAATCAATGCATTTTTTGCTGCTAATTGTGCTTAAACAGTTACAAACACACAAAATAATGTCAAAATGCCTGTCTTTTAAACTCAATCAGTGCAATCTGCAAAATACAAGAGACCCACACGGAATGATATAAAATGACTTGTACTACCATTAAAAAATTTTTTTTAATGGTAGTAAGTTTTTGAAAGAAGTCTCTTCTGCTCATCAAGGCTGCATTTATTTGATCAAAAATACAGCAAAAACAGTAATAATGTGAAATATTATTACAATTTAATATAACTGTTTTCTACTTGAATATTTTTTAAAATGTAATTTATTCCTGTGATCAAAGCTGTATTTTCAGCATCATCACTTAAGTCTTCAGTGTCACATGATCCTTCAGAAATCATTCTAATATGCTGATTTGCTGCTCAAGAAACATTTATTATTATCAATGTTGAAAACACACTGTAAAAAATTATTGTTTGTTTAACTTAAAAAAGTAAGTTACCTGGTTGCCTTAAAATTTTGAGTTCATAGAAATTAAAATTGAGTTAATACAATGAAGGAGATTTGTTTAATAAATAGGAACTCAAAATATTATGTTATGTGAACCACATTAATTATCTAAGTTGATTTGACAAAAGAAAAAAAGTTGTGATAAATCATGAAAATAATTGTTTACAGTGTTCCTTGTAAAAAAACGTGATGCATTTTTTCAGGATTCTTTAATAGGAAGTAAGAAAAAGCATTTATTTGAATAGAAATCTTTTGTAACACTATAAATGTCTTTACTGTCACTTTTGATCAATTTAATAAAAAAAAGTATTCATTTAAAAATAAAAAAAAACACTGACCCCAAACTTTTGAACATTAGAGTATTTACAAAATCAAAGCATTCACACAAATATTTGCTTTCTTACATGCATTATGCTTCAATAAATCGCTTCTACAAACTAAAAATCACATACTAGATGTGGAATTGGCCACAAAAGAATCAACAACGCAATATTCTTCAGCTTCCACCCACATGCGAGCCCGTTTTAAAATGAAAGATGCTGTGGAAGCATTTGGTGGCTGCATTCATGTCGCATTAAATATGACTCGAACTGTCACAGGCTGCAGGTGAGCACATCAATAACCTGAACCAGGTGTGACCTAGACTAACTCCAGAAACAAAGAAAAACTCCGATGTGCAAATGTGTACGATTCATGTATTGAGCCCAGCAGATTCATGGGAAATAACACAACGCCATGCGCTCACTGCTGGTACGGTTGTCAAAGCTACTTTTACCAGCTGATTCATAATGACAGATGGATTTAGACTGTTTAACTCAAAGCAGATTAAACAATGTCAAGAGTTGAATGCATGCACACTGAATGAAATCTGACAACTTAACAACTTGTTTAAAGCAAAAAGATCAGCTAATTCACAGAAACCCTTTGTCCTGTCCTCTTATAGAGCCACCGTAGACAATATGAAAAACATGACTCCTCCCTATAAAAACGTTCAATATTCATATCAGCAATCGATCAATGTGTTTCTCGGTGACTGATTCTTACACTACTCTTATGAACACTGTTTTGATTCATCACCCTAGTAGAAATATTCTGAGCACAATCCAGACAATAACCATCTGATATTTGTCCAGATGAGCTCTCCATGAAAACATGTTTGCTCTCCCTGTCCATGAACAGGTTCGGGGTTTGTATAACCTCAATATGGACATGCCTGGTGCATTCTGTCTGTCTGTATTCGGAATAAAGCCTGAGAGAGAACCTCCAACAACAGCCTACACGAGGAGCCCTTTTTTGGAAAGGCTTGAATAACAATCGGCCACACACACACACACACACACACACACACACACACACACAGATCTGATTCCTCTCCGGCTTGGCTTGGCATGCTCTTGTCATTTCTTATGTTACAGAACATCAATCATAGGGCTGAGTCTGTGCCCTTGCGCTGGCCGAGGCTGATTTACAAACATTAGCAGGGAATGCAATTACACAGTCCGAGAAGCGCGAACAGTCAGCGAGCTTTCTGATTTTGACGCGTCGCAAGTGGTGTGGATGGAGCGTACACACTGCGGTTGGAACGAAACCGGAGTGTGTGTTTAAATTTGACAGGATCATACATTGTATCCAGCAATAATGCACACAAAAATACTAACAATAGCAAAGGGTCAATCTTTTTATTATATATATATATATATATATATAACTATCTCTATTAACATGTTGGTGTTGTAACCATCCTAAACAAGTCTCATAAAAAGGCTTATATGTGTACATATATATATATATATATATATATATATATATATATATATATATATATATATATATATATATATATATATATACACACACACACACATGCAAAACTTTGAAAAATTGATCTAGAATATACAAAACGTAATAAGTTTAAAACTAATTTATTGTGGAATATGGTATTTTAATAAAAAGTTTTTAAAATATTTATGAAACCAACATGAATACAAAGAATACATTTCTAAGAGAATGACTCCTTTGTTTAAAAATAGATTTTTCAAAGATTTCTTAATTTTAATCATCTAGAGAACACTGATATTTGACATTGACCCTGAAATCATAATTCATCTTGCAGGCAATGCATGTTAATGAATTATAATACCTACACCAACATAATATGCCAGGTTAAATTTTGTAAATTATGTTTTAAAAATAAAGTTTATCCTAAATTAAAATTTTAAGTCGATTTAAAGCCATTGTAAAAGCATACGTCGTTAAAATAAAACTTATTTTTCTACTATTAATGAATTCTGCTGTTAACAGCTGGCCAAGACTACATACAAGACATAACATAGCCTAACAAGTAAATATGCATTTTATAACAGGAATACTTACTATTAAGTCGTGTCATAATACATAAAGACGTCAATAAGAAATAGCTTACATAAACTTTCCTAAAAAGAAACTCTGATGGTGCGACGTTCATTACGCTCCGTGTCATAATTACTGAATTACTAAAGTCAATACGCGAATGATAGATAAATACAATCAACATTAAAGGTCTAAAATACATGAGCTGTTCATTTCATAAAGTCTGAGGTGAATCAAGAACCGGCACTTGACAGAACGAGCCGCGCGCGCGTCACCGTTCCGTATTTCTATTAGAATAAAACACATTAGGCTGATAAAAAGTTAAAGTCCACAACTCGGAAAGGCATTAAAAGTTTCCGTTTCCAACGAAGCTCGTGTATGAAGCGTTAAAATAGCGTTAAATGTGATGTTAAAGCGCGTTAGTGTGCGCGAGGCTGCTGCCGCTGCTCTTGCGCGCTCCTGATCAATGATTGAACCGAACAAAAGGCAGAAGAGGATCAATTACTAATAACTATCAATGCAACACCAGCATCCCGTCCCTCTAAAGTCACCAAAAGAGAAAATGCATGAAATGCAAGGTGCATTAGCGCGTATAGGATCGCATCGTGTAAAAAAGGTGAGAAATAAGACCAACCTGAAGCCGCCGGAGATCAAATTTCTTCCAATATTGAAACATCGATCCCACATCGGCGGCCATCTTGAGCACAATATTCAAGAGCGGCTACAATAAATATGTGGGCTGGATTCCCCCCGTTAAACAGCGTTGACGATTACACTCCACATGGAAAAAAAAAATGTTAGGAAAATAACAGTTGTGGAAAACTAGACGGGACGCGCAGCGCGCGAGAGCCGGTGGATGCGATATGAACAGAATATAGATGCATATAGATGCATTAGTGCAGCTCCCGGGATTGCACTTGATTTTGGGTTTGGTAAAGTTATCAATACTGACGTAACGGGTTGATCAATAACGTCTGGGAAGTGGAAGGAGAACAACGAGCAACCAATGCGCATCGCCAGATGTTTGATGCGTAAAACGGTGAAATCATTACATATCATTAATGAGCCCCATATAATGAGATTTGCAACTTTAGGTCAATAATGCTTAATGCATGCTATAATTGCACCGAAAGAGTAGCATGAATAGAATAAACACTAAATGGATGAAAGCTTTTGTGTTTGAAGTGAATATGTATTTTTTAATAGTGTCCTTGTGAATAATGAAGTGCTGAATATATGGCATGAAGATCATGAATAGTGCTGTCGCTTATTAAAAACTGTTATGAGGCTTTTTACACTGTTTTTAGTAGATGATGTAAACTGTAAAATAATAAACAAAACAAGTTAGATGTGGTAAATATTAGTAAAGGAGCAAAAAAAAACAAAAAACAAAAAACCGCACAAGCTTGCACAAAAAGTGCATGTTTAGTCCATGCAGTTAGTTTACGTGAGATAAAGAGATCCACAGCGCTGCAACGTGTGGAATTTCAATAAATACCAGGAATATTTGTTATAGTTACTTATATAGAACAGTCAGAGGTTGTTAAAGAGTGCAAATGCAAAGGTGTTTTCTCTTACAAATGCTCTTCTGTGTGTTTGAAGACGGTTGAATAAAAAAAAGTAATAATAATAATAATAAAAAAATTGCATTCCTAGACGGGGAAAAAATGCATAAATGTTACAGTGGGAGTGTGCGATCAATGCATGATTTGAAATTCTGAATGGACAGTTCTGTTTAAACGTTAGCACGTGCTCCCTCTTGTGGAACAGGACGTTTCTACTGGACAGAGCTGCTACCATGTAGCCCTTACAATGAGGACTATATTCTGACATTAGTAGTTGTAAATGAAGCACATATCGTCCAAATCACATCTTTAACATTACAATATTGGTGTACTATAAAGACGAAAAGATTTCCCCTAAAATTAACTGGTCACACCACACTGTGGCCTTTCCCAGTAAGGAAGTTTCATTATCACATTGTGCATAATGACTAAAGCTGCAGTTCTTTTTTTTTAAAACTGTAAATTTGAACACAGCCAACCTTTTGGTAAACTTTGTTCAGATGATTACAAAAAGTCTGTGGATTTATTTTCGTGTTTAGAAAAGGCAGTTTGACTTATGTATCTAAAATGCTCCGGATTACAGATATCAGTATAATAATGTCTTGAAATGAATCCGTTTAAGAGGTTAACTGCTCCGGTGGCTTGTGGACTGCGAGCAATTACTAGTGAGCACATCTGTCATTCTCCTCGTCGCTATTAAAACCAAACGCAAGTCTATTTTTAAGTAGAAATGTATTTGCACTTTGTAAGCCACCTACGGGGAATATAAAAGGTGCTTATTAAAAGTTTCTGTTTTATTGCTTTTTATTTATTGCTTCAGGGGGAAAAAAGACTGCATCGGTCTTATAAGAAAGGAATAATATATCTTGTTTTGATATGGCTCACTGTTAAATTTGAAATTTAAATCAGTTCTGATATACAAGCCTGATGCACCAACACTTATTACTTTTGTTCAAATCTAAATATGCGGACATTTTGAGGGTGCAAAGACTGTTGGGTTATTGAGAACAGAACAGTGGGAGATTTTTACAAACCTCTGTAGGCAGCAGAGCAAGCTGTGAGGTTTTGTAAAAAAGAAAATTTAAAAAAACCACTGTGTCGCCAAATATCTGAGACGGAAAAAATGGCAAAAATGAACTTTAAAAAAAACAAAATACAAAAGGTCTCTGAATAAAGATGTGATACAGCCATTGGCCATCTAATGAGTGCATGTGTGTGTTTGGATTGACGTCATGTATGCAGTGGCCTAGATACACATGAATGTTTGACTAAGCTTGGCAATATCATTCCAGGAATATTGGTGAGAGCTGCTGAACTCTGATATATTGATCCATTTTGGAGTGCAAAAGGCCTTGAAACAGAAGCTTGTTGAGATTGCCACCAGGTGGCTGGAATGATTTAGCATGAGAGTTTGCATCTCATTACTGCTCATGACCAAATACTTGAAACTAGAAAGGTTTTAATGGGGACCTATTATGCCCTTTTTCAAAATCTTGATTTAATTTTTGGGCTCTACTAGAATAGATTTTCATGCTTGAATGTCCATTATTTTCCCCATATTTGACATTGTTGCAGCTCTTCTCTTTTTAGTCTGTCGGTAACACTCTGTTTAGTTCCTGTCTACCCTTCTTCCGAAAAGCACAATGTGCTCTGATTGGTCAGTTGGATCAGTGTACTATGATTGGTCAACTGCTTCCAGTGAGTTTGGGAAATGTCACGAACCTTTTCATAACCGCGAGTTTCAACACCCTACAAGATAATCTGGCCGATTTTGGGCCCAATTCTCCCCCTTCAACAATCCTTGGTAAAATCCCGATTATCTTGATGGTTCTACAGGTGGTGTGAGGTGTGTTAAGAGTAGTGTTGTCAACAGTACTGACTTCGTCGGTACTGAAATTTAAAAAATTTGATGCTTTGAGCGCTGTTGAGTGGATACGTAAACACCTGATTGGCCATTGTGTTTACGCGCTCAACATATATGTCTGTGATTGGCTACAATGATCAACGCACAGAAGCGTTTGAAAGCACACGGGAGTGTTTGAATTTGAAAGCGTTTTGAAAGCAGGAGAGTTTGAAAGCAGGCCAGTCCGCTGATAGATGCCTGCTTTCAAGCACTCCTGTGTGTATCTATGTGAGAGAGTCAAAGATGTTTATTTACAACATGTTTTTGAAGCATTGATCATTGTAGCCAATCACAGACATATCTGTTGAGTGCGTGAACACAATGGCCAATCAGAGGTGAATCCGCTTAACAGTGCTCAAAGCGTCACATTTTTAAAATTTCAGTACCGACTTACCGACAACACTAGTTAAGAGTGATTAAATCTGCTCGGAAGAAAGTCAGGGCCGCACCGATCTCAAATCGTAAATATCCAGCATGTTGAGTATTTACGTTCAGAAGTCCTGTTGTGTCGGGGGAGCCCCAAGGACAAACGCGCACACACTCTGTAGATCAGAAAGTGAGCTGACGGAAGACAGAAGAACAAGACGACTTCATTCAAACCTTTTCTTTCACCATGAATATTCTGTAAAAACAATATTATTGGCATTTCTTCTTGCCCATCGTCCGCCATGTTTGTTTACTCTAAAGTCACGACTGACAGCAAGAAATTTTGCGAGATTTCCTGTGTTCACAGTCGGGATTCTGGTTGTTTGTGAATGGAATCTGTTAGTGTGTGTTGTGCTGTACTGGTCACATTGTGACACTCCACACACTATAGGACTGTTAAATCTACGATTTTTTTTATCGTATTGTTGGTGGTCTCTCACATTTTGAAAATCTGATAAGATTTTAAAAATCTTTCAGTGTGGGTCAGCCTTAAAGCAACTCAACCAGGCACCGCCCCTTTCTTTTGCATATGCTTTGGACGGGAATTATTTAAATGAGCAATATTGTGACGTGTTCGATCCCGGAAGAAAATTCAAGACTACAATCGAGGCGTTTCAGGGAGTTCAGAAACAGTACGCACTGATATAGAGAATAACTCCCGCTGGAGGGACTTTGTGCTTTGGAACTCAAACAGCAACATTACACACTAAAGAAAGTTGAAAATTAAAAAAAAAAAAACATTATAGGTCCTCTTTAAAGAGTTAGTTCACCCAAAAATGAAAATTATCTCATGATTAACATACCCTCAAGCCATCCTAGGTGTTTATATTTAAAACGTTATTAACTATAATAACTAGCTTCCTGCAGACGGCCATTTACATTGATTTATGGTGGTAGAGTAACCCCTGACCTAATAAATGACAAACGCAAAATCGCAGAGGATAGAGCAAAAAAATACACTGGTCCCGAATTAGAAGTCTAAAATGAGGATTTTTAGAGAAATGTTGGAGGATTTCAATATAAGAGAAGAGGAGCTTGAGTTTGTTGCCCAGCCCTATTTGTTTAAACCGTGAGAGGCGTCTAAGCTTACGCTACTCCTACATCCTGCGTCATACATCGCGTCAGGGGTTACTCTTGTGATGCAAGTGGACAGAAGCTAGTTATTTTTTTGATTATAAAGTTTTAAATATTTTTCTTACTAAAACCCATCGCTTCACTCCAGAAGGCCTTTATTAACTCCCCAGAGCCACGTGGAGTACTTTTACGATGGAAGGATGCAGGATATTTTTAAATATCAGTTTTTGTCTGAAAGAAGAAAGTCATATACACCTAGGATGGCTTGAGGGCGACTAAACTAGGGGTAATTTTTATTTTTGGGTGAACTATCCCTTTAAAGCCATTCTTCTGTGTCTTTGTAATTGTAAATCAACACATGATCATCTTTGGAAGGGTAAACTGTCTTTCCTGATGTCAAAAAAGTAGTAGTAATCTACTTTTAGTGCACACTGCAGGGTTTCAGTATGAGAAGTCAAGCAGAGGTCAGGTTTCTCCCTCCTGACAACATCAACCAGACTAAACCTTCTTTTCTGCTTTATTATTCGTGAAGACAAGTTTCAACGTTAGTAGAACATGTTGATAGTGAATGTGATTTTCTACACCTGCGGTTTCCTCTGACTTCATACATCCACTAAAATCACCTAAAGACATCGAGACTTCTTCATCATTTGTTTAAGTTAGTGACACTTGCACGTCTAAATATTCAAATGTTGAGCTACTAGCCCTCTTGTATCCAGCTATATAGTATGAAATTAACCTACAAAGAATAATGCCGCTGTCAATCACACATTCTAGGTTTAGGAAAGTTCTAGCTGTTTTCCAACAACTGTCATCTGTTCTGTGTTGAAGCCCATTGGTTGCTGTATTAAACCCCTTTAATCAGGATTCTTATAATAACTTCTGAAGTCTACAAATGGCTACCTGGTTAAGCACCATGGAGGATGTATTTATAGACAGTCAGAGGTGGGGAATGGGCTTATATATATATAAAATCAGTATTTCCACCCTGTCTGAAATCACTTGTGCTTTGTTTCCTGAATTCAAGGGTTACGATTATGGTGAGTTTGCTTTGCCATACATTTATTCATTAATTTATTTCTTCTGTCTTACATTATCAGCAGACATGTAACTCACTATTCTCTTGATGTGTCCAAATGAAAATCTAACAAATTAGTGTGGCTGAGTTGATTTCTGGTTGTCTGTGTTTGAAACTAAAGTTTAAGTCTGATTCATCAGAGCCACTTACATCTGTCTGACTCATCCACCGCCTCTGATGTTTTATTAATTTCACTTTCAACAAATAAATAAATGAAAAGTAAACTGTTTCTGTTCTCAAAAATAGATACAAACATGTTTATTACTCAAATCAAAAAAGGAGACAGGTGACTCATCTATTTTTTTTTATTTTTTTTATTATTATTATTTTTTTTTTTTGGCAAAAAGTGTAAGTTAATTTGCTCTCCATATAAAAAAGGAAAATAGATCAGAAATGAGATCTCTTTAATGTTTCAGTTGTTTCTTCTAAATGGCAATGAGATTAAAATGAGAGCAAATGGTGACTTAATGTTTTTTTCTTATGAAAAAGACCCAAATATCTCCTCTAAAGTCTCAGAAGAAATCTCAACAATAGCTCCAACTGTGATCATATGGTTACACTTTATTTCGATATAGTCCACTTTAGACTTTCTACTAACTATACTTTGAAACTACATGTCAACTAACTCTCATTAAAGTATTAGTAGACTGTTAGGTTAAGGGTTTGGGTTAGTAGAATAAGTTGGCATGTAGTTGCAAATTTAATTATAATTAGTAGAATACTTCTAAAACTACAAGATGTTTCACGGTTCAGCTCTGACCTCGTGTACAGCACAACTGTTGAGATGTAATCCAGACAGAAAGCCGACGAGCAGCTGTCGGGCTGCGATGTCATCGAGCAGAAATGCATCTCACAATGTTTCCCAAATTCTGTGGCAGGAATGTAAATAGTAGCGATTAATCCCTGTCTTGGTGGGATTACCTATCAACAGGCTCAAAGATGAGGCTGTCACCAGTCAGCGCCAGTCTGTAATCCCACATCTGATCCACTGGCTGAGTTCTCGCTCTCCGAGCTAATTATACATCCTGCAGGGCACCAAACATTTCCATTCTCATACACTCACACAGAGGAACACATCATTACTCAGATTTAGCTCTTTCATTGCTCAGGAGAAGTTTCAATTTAACCTAAAACTCTTTAAGAGAAATGAAAATAGACACAAATCAGACAAGCATTGACTGCTATAAAATGAATGTGGACATCAGCTCAGTTCATTTGAACTTGGAAGAATTTGATGAGACAATATTGTGAGATTTTCTCAGGAGAAACATCAGAGAAGTGGGAGAGTTCAGCAAAAGTTTTAATTTAAACAGACTGCTGTCTAGGAGAAACAATTGAGATGAAAAAAAAAAAGTCGACATGAAACATTTGCAACCCATTTTACTGACATAATGAGACATGCCGTTTAAAAGTTTAGGGTCTGTAAGATTTTTTAAAATGTCTCTTCTGCTCACCAAAGCTGCATTTATTTGTTCAAAAACAGTAAAAAACAGTAATATTGTGACACTGTAAAAAAAATTATTTTCATGATTTATCATAACTTTTTTTTTTCTTTTGTCAAATCAACTTAGATAATTCATGTGGTTCAGATAACATAATATTTATAACGTATATCTCCTTCATTGTATTAACTCAGATTTTTAATTTCAATGAACTCAACCAGGTAACTTACTTTTTTAAGTTAAACCAACAATTTTTTACAGTGTACGCTTTAAAATTTTTTAAAAAAAAAATTTAAAAAGTTTTCTATGTAAATATATTTTAAAATGTAATTTATTCCTGTGATCAAAGCTGAATTTTCAGCATAATTACAGTGTCACATGATCCTTCAGAAATCATTCTAATATGCTGATTTGATGCTCTTATTATTATCGATGTTAAAAACAGTTGTGCTGCTTCATATTTTTAATAGAAACTTCTTTCAAGATTCTTAGAATAGAAAGTTCAAAATATCAGCATATCAGCAAATCTTTCGTAACTTATGTCTTTACTGTCACTTTTGATCAATTTAAAGGATTAGTTCACTTCAGAATTAAAATTTCCTGATAATTTACTCACCCCCACGTCTTCCAAGATGTTTATGTCTTTCTTTCTTTAGTCTAAAAGAAATTAAGGTTTTTGAGGAAAACATTCCAGGATTATTCTCTATAGTGGGGTTCAACGGGTTGAAGTTTCAAATTGCAGTTTCAGTGCAGCTTCAAAGAGCTCTACACGATCCCAGACGAGGAATAAGGGTCTTATCTAGCAAAACGATCAGTCATTTTCTTAAAAAAATAAAAATGTATATACTTTTTAACCACAATTGCTCGTCTGCAGTAGCTCTGCAATGCGCCACGCATTACATAATCACGTTGAAAAGGTCACGCAGGTGGAAGTACTGTGGCAGGGTGAAAACCTCCATCTCATTTTCTCCTCCAACTTCAAAATCATCCAACACCGTTGTTTTACCTTTTTTTGTAAAGGCCATTTTACTTAGTCTTTGCACGTTCGCTTTGTAGACACTGGATCAATACTTCTGCCTACGTCATGCCTTTCCAACATTATTACGTAATGCGTGGCGCTTCGCAGAGCAGTGCAAGATGAGCATTTGTGGTTAAAAAGTATATAGATTTTTATTTTTTTTTAGAAAATGACTGTTTGTTTCACTAGATAAGACCCTTATTCCTCGTCTGGGATCGTGTAGAGCTGTTTGAAGCTGCACTGAAACTGACATTTGGACCTTCGACCCATTGGTAGTCGTTGAAGCCGTTAATTTCTTTTAGACTGAAGAAAGAAAGACATAAACATCTTGGATGAAATGGGGGTGAGTAAATTATCAGGAAATTTTAATTCTGACGTGAACTAATCCTTTAAAGCAAAGTAAAAAATAAAAATGGTATGGAGTTTTCTAGTGAAACAGTAAAAATAAGAGGGATGTCAGCCAATGATTTCAGTCCTCTCAAAAAGTACTTTGGAATATAGCACACTGATGAAACTTTACATGCCAATGCTTCTATTTAACCAGTCACAAGTATCCTGTGTAATATGTTGGTGCAGGCACCCAAAAAGGCAAAGAAGCGGGCAGAAGGAGCCAATTCAAATGTCTTCTCCATGTTTGAACAAGCACAGATCCAGGAGTTCAAAGAGGTACAAACCAAGTGCTCGTTTGACTCTAATTGCTATGACAATTGTCTTTATCATGACTCTTTCACTGTGATATTGAGCAGCGAGATTCCCGTATGTGACTTCAATATGTCAGCGCTCATCATCACTAGTGAATAATTCAGAATGTGTCAGTAACGATTAGCACAGTGGAGTGATTTACACCCTGAACACACACACTCGAACCTGCTGTCAAGCCCCTGAAATTTGCGTGGAAAATGCAGCAGGACAGACGTTCTCTCTGGTCTCAAAGCGGCTGTGAAAAGATCACGACAAACAGGATAAGCATGAAGCTGATCCGAGATGGCAGTGATGAGGACGTGCAGACAAATGCTACCAGTCTCTCTCTCTTTCAGTCTGTCTCTCTCACAGATATCAAAAAACAGACACAAAGACGCTAAGTAAAGCAGAATTACATGACCTATAAATATACAAACAGAGGGAGTTTTGCGAAACACGATACATTACAAAAAAAAAGCACCATGACAAGAGGTTTGGGGGGATTTAACCTCTAATTAAAGAATTAATTCACCTAAAAATGAATTAAATGTCATTATTTTCTCACCCTCATGTCATTCCAAACTTGTATGTTGTTATTTTTTCTGTGGGACACAAAAATGGAGAAGTTAAGAACTTTCACGCTCCACAAAGAAACAAAGCATAAAACTATCCTTGAAATATCATAAAATTAGTCCATGTGACTATGACAGCTTTGTGTGAGAAACAGGTAGTTGTTATTCACAGATACCCTAAACTTTCTCCTCCACCAAAGCTCTGAAAAGATTCAGAACTTTGTTGAGTTGCAATGAAATGTGATGCACCAGTTTCTTATGCATTAGACAAAAAAAGAAAAAGAAAAAAAAAGAGTTTGCAATGACATGATGGTGAGTAAATAATAACAGGATTAAAATTTTTAGGTGGACTTACAGTAAAAATAGTCAAAACAAGCTTACATGAGAAACATTTCAACATGTTCTCACACATCTGAAAACCACAAAATTTAAAGGGGACCTATAATGCCCCTTTCACAAGATGTAATATAAGTCTCTGGTGTCTCCAGAATGTGTCTGTGAAGTTTCAGCTCAAAAAACCCCACAGATCATTTATTATAGCTTGTCAAATTTGCCTCTATTTGGGTGTGAGCAAAAACACGCCATTTTTGTGTGTCCCTTTAAATGCAAATGAGCTGCTGCTCCCGGCCCGCTTTCCAGAAAAGGGTGGAGCTTTAACAGCTCACGTTTCGGTTGCTCAACAACAACAAAGCTGGAGAATCTCTCGCAGCCAAAATGACGATTGTCAGTAACGATGTTCAGCCTTACATTGTTCAAACCGGAGTCGACACTGATGGAGAGACTCAGGCAGAAGTTACAACTTTTAGAATGAAACTGGACGTTTCTGAATGGTTAGTGGATAAATGTATGTAGTTGCTGTGAAGTTGATTCAACTCATCGACTAGCATGTGTCGTCATGTTAATCTTTTGTGTAAATCTAGCATTGAATTGACCCTCATTTGTGAAGTAGTCCGGTGTAAAATGACAGCATGGCAACAACACTCTACTACAACAACTCTTCTTCTTCTCTAAAGCAGCCCAACATCGCCTCACCCCCTTTGTTGTTTGTTCTCGGGGCAGGGTTTATGTTAATTTTGGGGTTTCTGATGTCACCAACCCGGGGAGAAGCTTGTTGTAGTCCTTAAAAAGCAATTGTAAAAGTAAAATATCTCTTATTGCATTGAACGGATTGTTGCAGATGTTGTTTATGCTCAAACAGCAACAGAGTATTTTCATCTAAAGCTAAATAGATGCAGAAGGCGTGTTCACCTGACCATAGCAGCACTATCACGATTACGATATACATCAACAAATAAAAACATTACAATGACACTGTATAGTATGTCAACTACTGATTCACCAATGAGTTTGGGATAGAGGTATATATTTGACCAATGGACTGATTTTTTTGTACTTCCATTCTATGGCACTTGAGCTGCAAAAACTACACCCTTCAATGAAATCAAAATAGACAATTCTTATTTTTTTTATTGAATATTACAGAATATTTATTATAAAATTAATGTGGCTCGTAATCTTTAATCTAAATAACATCCCCTCCCTACTGCAGCAGCATCTCTTGTCTGATGATGTGTTTACTGGCGTGAGGGCGGGGCAACCTGTAGCCCTCCTTGGATCCACCAATAGCAAACCACAACCATCCAATCAATTCCCCACAAACAAAATCAAGCCCCGCCTTACATTTGCTCTTGTTTCTTTTCAGATATGTCACAATAAGGAAGAAAAGAATATCACAAATTCTGGCCAACTTTAACAAACATCAGACTACATTCTGCATCCCTCTCACACACACTCTATATTCTCTCTCTTTCATCTGCCTCAGGCTTTCACAATCATGGACCAGAACAGAGACGGCTTTATCGACAAGAATGACCTGAGGGATACGTTCGCAGCTTTAGGTGGACTGTAATAATCTCTGCTATACGTCAGTGTCGTTCTGCATTGTTGCTTGAAGAGTCTCTCTGACAGCAGTTCTGACCTCTGAGCTTTCTGCCTCCGCAGGCCGCCTGAACGTCAAACAAGAGGAGCTCGAACAGATGCTAAAAGAGGCTCCCGGACCCATTAACTTCACTGTCTTCCTCACTATGTTTGGAGAGAAGCTAAAAGGTAAATGGTAGGGTGAAGTGGTACTAAGAATCCAAAAATTGCCTTGGCAAAGATCATAGACTTTTTTCTATTTATCCATCCTCTGTACTTCTGTCTGTCTGTACCATCTATCCATCCATCCATCCTCTTTATTTTCTGTCTGTCTGTACCATCCATCCATCCATCCATCCATTCTCTGTATTTCTGTCTGTACCATCCATCCATCAATCCATATTTCTGTCCATCTGTACCATTCATCCATCCATTCTCTGTATTCTCTGTCTGTCTGTACCATCCATCCATCCTTTGTATTTCTGTCTATCGGTATCCATTCATCCATACATCCTCTGTAGTTCTGTCTGTCATTCCATCCATCCATCCTCTGTATTTCTGTCTGTCTGTACCATCCATCCATCCATATTTCTGTCTGTCTGTACCATCCATCCATCCATATTTCTGTCTATCCGTACCATTCATCCATCCATCCATCCTTCCTCTGTATTTCTGTCTGTCTATACCATCTATCCATCCATCCATCCTCTGTATTTCTGTCTGTCATACCATCCATCCACCCAAACATCCATATTTCTGTCTGTACCATTCATCCATCCATCCATCCTTTGTATTTCTGTCTGTCTGTACCATCCATCCATCCATCTGTTCAAAAGTTTGGTGTCAGTAAGATTTTTTTTTTTTAAAGAAATCAATACATTTGTTTGGCAATGATGCATTAAATTGATCAAAAGAGGCAGTAAAGACGTTTATAAAGTTACAAAAGATTTATATTTCTAATAAATGCTGAAAAAAACTATCATGGTTTCCACAAGAATATGAAGCAGCACAACTGTTTTCAACATTGATAATAATAAGAAGAAGTGGGGGTTTTTAGCAGCAAATCATCATATTAGAATGATTTCTGAAGGATCATGCGACACTGAAGACTGGTGTAATGATGCTGAAAATTCAGCTTTGCATCACAGGAATTAAATACATTTTAAATTATATAGACATAGAAAACATTTATTTCACAATATTATTGTTTTAACCACCAACATCACCTTAGCATCACAACATTTTATTCAGAATATGCCATGTAGTTTAATTTTAGTTTAGTTTTCTTAAAATCTTACTATATTTGTATCTTATTTAAACTAAACTCTGATTGTTTTGGAATAAGTCTACAAGTGAACAGGAAATCATACAGGGATTTTCTTTCCTTTTGAAGTCCTACAGGGTCATTTGATCTGTATCATAATGGGCCTATAAGGAACTATATGTTCTGGAAGCTCTTCTATAAGGTCCAAATTATGGTAGAAATTCCACTATGGGCATCATGTACAAAGTATGTCTTTTTGCATTCCTAGAGGTTTTAAGGAGAGTCATCTCTTTTAGCAGTTTTCTATTGTTACCTTTAACAAAAAAAAAAAAAAAAAAAAAAAACAGGTGCCGATGCAGAGGAGACCATCCTGAATGCCTTTAAAGTGTTTGACCCAGAGGGAAAGGGAACCTTGAAGAAGGACTTGTGAGTACCATTTAAGCTACACAATATTATAAAAAAGCAATCAAATCTTTCCCTGTTTCTCTGTAAATCCATTTCTGCAAATATTCTGCTTTGTTTTACAACTTGTGACAAGCTGAACAGAGGCAGTACATGCAGACAGTTCAAACCCTGCAAGCATGTGTGAAGTGTTTGCCAGAAGTAATTCGATTATTTCAAAAGGTTAAACCGAAGTTTGTCTTTCCTCACAGTTTGTCACGGATGTTGACAACGCAAGCGGACAGATTTTCTCCAGAAGAGGTTTGACATCTTGAGATTATTTGTTTTATGTCTAACACTTCAGCTGTCTGTGTCTTTGGCAGCACTATGCTGTATGTCACAATGACATTTGTATTATATGCGAATGGAATGCAAGAGGTAATTTTCTGTCTATCTATAGATTATGAACAGAAACTAGAGAATTTATAATGTGTAAACAACACATCCACCCATAGAAACACCATAATACTACTTTTGATCCATCTTTCCTCAGATGGAGCAGATGTTTAGTGCTTTTCCTCCAGACGCTGCAGGTAATCTGGACTATAAGAATCTGGTCTACATCATCACACATGGGGAGGAGAAGGACCAAGAATGAAATATCTCACTTCAACAACTCTCATTTAAACATCATGACTTTTTCAGATGTAGTTCTGCATATATGGTACAAAAAAACATTGCCCTGTACTATATAATCTTTCGCTTCCAGCACTGAATTGAATTATTAAACCAAATGAGAATGAAATGCATGTAATGTTAGACTTGGCTTTGTGATTTTTAGAGGTTATAATTAAAGACAGTGCCTAATAAAGCATGTGCAGCAAAATTATTCATTAGCCTAATGTGATCTCTGATCATTTCAATTTACAGCAGTAATTTGGATAACAAAATATCAAAGCAAGTGATATTTAGTATAAAGAAAGAAAATACAATGCACTTATCAAACACACACACATGTATATATATATATATATATATATATATATATATATATATATAAAACAAAATAAAGATTTGCAGTTCAGTGAGTCTGATGTTGATTCAACAACTGATTTCACTGATTCAGTTCAGCAAAGGAATCATCAAAATGATTCAAATGAGTACTGGTCATTTTGAGCAATTCATTAAGGGGTTAGTTCACCCAAAAATGAAAATTCTGTCATTAATTATTCACCCTCATGTCGTTCCACACCCATAAGACCGTCGTTCATCTTCGGAATACAAATTAAGATATTTTTGATAAAATCCAATGGCTCAGCGAGGCCTGCATCGCCAGCAATAACACTCCCTTTTTCAATGCCCAGAAAGCTACTAAAGACATATTTAAAACAGTTCTACAGTGGTTGAACCTTAATATTATAAAGCGACGAGGATACTTTTTGTGCGCCAAAAATAAAAAATAGCGACTTTATTCCACAATATCTAGTGATGGGTGATTTCAAAACACTGCTTCATGAAGCTTCGAAGCTTTACGAATCATTTGTTTCAAATCAGTGGTTCAGCGGCTTTGACTGCCGGGTAAAGTCCTCTGCGTAGCTCACAGTCTTGGGCTCAGCAGAAGTGCGCATCAAGGGCGCATAGCAGCCACAAAGGGGGTGTTCACAAGCACCCTTCTTTAAGCTTAAATGACGAATGGGACACCCTACGGTCTTGTGAACTTAACGGACACGCGCACGCAGCGGCCATTGTAAGTCCACAAGACCGAAAGTGCACATGAAGTGTGCCATTTGGGACAGGGCCAGTGTTTTGAAACTTTAATAGTTCACGTGACTTTGGCAGTTTATTACATGCTCCGAACCACGTGGTGGTCAGTACTGATTCGAAACAAACGATTCGTTAAGCTTCGAAGCTTCATGAAGCACTGTTTTGAAATCGCCCATCACTAGATATTGTGGAATAAAGTCGCTATTCTGTTATTTTTGGTGCACAAAAAGTATTCTTGTCGCTTTATAATATTAAGGTTGAACCACTGTAGTCACATGAACTGTTTTAAATATGTCTTTAGTAGCTTTCTGGGCATTGAAAAAGGGAGTGTTATTGCTGGCGATGCAGGCCTCACTGAGCCATCGGATTTTATCAAAAAAAATCTTAATTTGTGTTCTGAAGATGAACGAAGGTGTACTTACGGGTGTGCAACGACATGAGGGGGAATAATAAATGACATAATTTTCATTTTTGGGTGACTACACTGCTGGCGCTGTATGTTTTTGATTCACCGGCTCATTTATTCGTACTGTATGTTTCTTGCCATATATATATATATTGCATCACATTTAATACAGACTGCAAACTCACATTCAAGTTCCATATTATTTCTTTTCAGTGGCACTGAAGAAAAAAGTGTTGTGGAAAATACTGGTAAAGAGAGACCTCTACCATAAGTCCTTACTGACACCTACTGTCTGAGTAGTGGACTTACAAGGCCTCTCATGTTATTGCTACATACGTTTCACAGCCCTGAACCTCAAAAGAGGTCAAGGCACATTTTTTACAAAAATTTTCTGAAGAGGTGAGTCATCTTAGTCTAAACAAACACAAATTCCAATAACCAGAATCGCCCACGCCACATCGTGCAGCCCCTTTCAAAGGTTTGCACGGTTATAGGTGAACGAGTTTGGTATAATCAGTAGCCTACTGGGTGTTTTTAACCAAAACAGTTTTATTAAAACGCATGTATAAATAAAGACTGGCACTGAGACAAGCTTCAAATTACTGAGTCAAAAGAAACAACATAATAGACTTTCCTGGCATTTGCAGTGAAAATAACAGTGCTTGCAAGTACACTGCAGAATTGAACGTTTTAGTGTAGTATCTAAAATATTTGGTCACTTAATATTTAAATATTTAAGAAGAACAAAACAGAGTAAATGACAAAAGTTTTTTAATTTTATAATTAAAAAAAGATTAATGTAAGACCAAAAATCTAAAAATACACTCAGGTAACACTTTTTAAATACATCAGTTATTAAAACAAAAAAACAAAAACAAAAAAAAAAACATTGAAAACAATCTTATAGTCAGTGCCCAGTTGTTCAAAAGTAATCTGATCGGATTTCGGCTATTGGATTGGATCAAATTTTGAAAATGAACCATTCGAAAGTAGTTTCGAACATTTGCATACCTTATTGCGTGTATATAGGTTTGTTTTTGCTGTGGGTCACATGAGGGGCTGTGAAAACTCTAAAGGGACATGGTGATGGGAGGACAGTTTCCCCCAATCATTCACTCTTAAAACTTGGGAATTAACACAAAGTTTCTTGGGGGAATGCAAAACGTTTGCATTAAAATACATAATTTTTCTCCCATCTCCATGTCCCTTTAGTGCCTCCGTATGGGTCTGATTGTTTAAAGGAAAATGAAAATGGAAGGGGTGTGTGTTTGTTTATGTTGTTATTTCTCTTCAAATAAATCACTTTAAAGTGGTTAAAAAATGAAAAAATAAATTAATAAAAATTACCCCAAGCTTTACTCACCCTCAAGCCATC
Source organism: Elopichthys bambusa (assembly GCA_037101425.1). Taxonomy (NCBI): domain Eukaryota; kingdom Metazoa; phylum Chordata; class Actinopteri; order Cypriniformes; family Xenocyprididae; genus Elopichthys; species Elopichthys bambusa. The sequence continues at coordinate 28,002,611 of CM074446.1, forward strand.
CTAGGTGTATATGACTTTCTTCTTTCTGATGAACATAATCGGAGAAATATTAATAAATATCCTGACGCATCCGAGCTTTATAATGGCAGTGAACAATACCAACGAGTATGAAGCTGAAGAAAGTGCTTCCATCCATCATAAACGTACTCCATACGGATCCCGGGGGTTAAAGGCACAATATGTACGATTTTTATATCAAAATATCCAAAAACCACTTGCACAGTGTTATATATTTATTTCCTTCAGCCGTGTATTTACATTATCCTAAATGTTTCCAAGAATTTGTCAATTCAGAGAAATTCACAATTTTATATAGTGCCCGTCCCTCCCTTGTCACTTGTCGCCTGTCAATGACATAATATCTGCATTATCCTTGGTTTCTGCTTGTACTGCATAGTAACCATGGCAACAGAGGTGGACAGCTGCGTAACATCTAGCGGCACGCTGTTGTTGTTTCATTCAAACATTATAGACCGTGGCAAGCAAACTTTGGGACAAAAGGAGAAATAAAGGCTCAGTATCGGCGTGGCGTTTTCGAGATGGCGAGAGCCTTGCGACAAACTTTGACTTGACAGACGCCGCTCTTGCACGTTATTTGACAGGTAAGCAAATGTAGGCTACATAAGAATAATCAATGTTATATAGCTAAACACAATGAAATGTTAGAATATCATCAGTATGATATTCTAATCTAGCTTACTGTTAGTCTCATACAGCCAACAAACTAATACATAGAATAACATTACAACTTTCAACACACTCAAATGCAGTTTAGTATGATAGTGTAAAGATAGACCAAGTGAAACAGCACTGCGTTAACTCACAATTTTAATTTGTCAAATAAACTGACCTGTATGAAGTATTTCAGCACTTGCGAGTAGTTTGGTAGAATGCAATGTCCTCATTCCTTAATATCCCCTGGGACTCGCGTGTGGCACTGATATCTGTCTCTCATTAGCAATCTTGCCCGCGATTCTCGGCCAGGCCATGCTTTATACCACAGTCATGTTAAAAACATGAATGCATTCACTCATCCATAAACATTATTTCGCCATAAACATTATTAGATTCATCAGAATGACGACAAGTTCCATGATTCCACGCTCATTCACTGCGTCATCAATCTACGCCTTTGTTATTGTTTTGAAGAGTTTAGCGCCCCCTAGCGGCGAAAAAAACACATATTGTGTCTTTAATAGTCCTTCTGAAGCGAAGCGATGTGTTTGTGAAAAAAATCTATTTTTAACAAGTTATGAAGTAAAATATCTAGCTTCCGCCAGATCGCCTTCTGTTTTTTCTTATCTTGAATATGGAATGTGGTCTGGCGGAAGCTAGATATTTTACTTTATAACTTGTTAAAAATTGTTTTTTTTTTTTTTTTTTTTTTTTTTTGTACAAACACATCACTTCTCTTCAGAAGGCTTTTATTAAACCCCCGGAGCCATGTGGAGTACGTTTATGATGGATGGATGTGGATGGAAGCACTTTCTTCAGCTCATACTCGTTGGTATTGTTCACTGCCATTATAAAGCTCAGCTGCGTCAGGATATTTATTAATATTTCTCCGATTATGTTCATCAGAAAAAAGAAAGTCATATACACCTAGGATGGCTTCAGGGTGAGTAAAGCTTTCAATTTTCATTTGAAAGTGAACTAATCCTTTAAAGTAGCCCACATTGACTATTCTACCTGTTGTTCTTTACATAGCTAGCAGCCTATTGTGAAATGCTATCCTATTTGGAACATTAGTATTCCAGATCTGGTCAGGGTGATCCAATCCGATTTTGCTTTGAAAAAAACGGAACAAAAGTAAGATGGATTACCTGATCCTGGATAGCAAAACATGGGATTTCCAAATCTAGATCATTCTGATCCAGATTAAACTTTTTGAACAACTCTGCCCTGGTTTGTGTCAACTAATTAATCCCATTAGCTGTACTGCACCAGCATGACCACTAGATGGCGACAAAGACTTAATTGAGTGAAAACATCTGTTTCATAACACACCATTGTAATTTAGGCCCAGCACTCCATTGGAAATAGACAAGCTTCAGTATTATAAACTATTAGGCATTAGTTCAGTTAGGACATTTGAGTAGCTTTTATAAACGTGCTCTAGAGAAAACATTACTGGTGTGCATCTTGGGTTGGGACAAAACAATAGCACTGACATATATGTCAGTGCTAGTTGCTTTCAGTTAAAACAGCTCAAAAGTCTTAAGCTTTGTCTGTGAAACCAAGGGTAAGAGTTTAGACTTTGTCTACCACACTTCTAACATAATAACACAGGTTTAATTGAAAGTACTGATGCTAGTTTATGCATTTGGCATATCTGTGGTTCAGCCAAGTTCAACTAACATGTGCTAGAGGAGAGCTGCAGAAGCTGCTGGCCTGTGACCAGAGGTTTGGAAGTCCATGTTCTCATACTGTGCCCTGGTGTGACTGAAACCACAAGCTGTTAACATGCATTATCCCTCCAAAATTGTCTATAACTCCTCAAATGCTCTATTCTGTATCATAAATACGTATTAAACTATATGATTGTTTATAACCAGAATCTGAATATTTCAAGTGGAATGTCTTTGTATTTTACTAAGAAAGAGGCTTCAATGCAGAAACAGACATGGACCAATTACAAAAAAAAGCTAATTTCCTTATCCACATCACCACAAAAATACAAATTGTAGCCCACTTATTAATATTCATGAGTATTTATGTAAAATATGCTTTACCTTGAAAAATGTTTGAAAACTCACATGTGAATATCCAAAGATAGGTGAATTTTTTAACTTATGAGTGATTAAATCATTATACAATCTGACATTTTTAATAATTAAATCAAAATGTTATAATAAAAAAAAAAGTATACGTAATTTATTATGTGTTTCCGGGATAAATTTGTACATAATATTTTATAAATGAATTCTAAGTCCGGTGTATTCTTTCATTGGTCTCCATTAAACTGTTTTTTTTTTGTTTTTTTTAATATATACACCATTAAAGGTACACGGGTTGCGTAACGGCGTGTGACGTCAAAGCAGTCACAAGACTTCAGTTGCGTCGCGGCCTTCGGCAGTTCCCGAACAGACACGCGAGCGAGAGCGCGCAGCGATGGGGCTCAGCACGAGAAGAAAGAGTTTTATAAAACCCGGATCAACTTGGATGTTCTGAATCGCATCGGATCGATCACTATGGAGAGCTGAATGTGACTGATTCGTAAAGACAGCGAGAATTTGAAAGTTGATGCTGTTGTAAGGTCGTTTAACATTGTGGATGCGGTTGTTGTGACATCTCCAGACGTCATCTAGGGCTGTGGATCTGTTGTTAGTACTCGAACTAACCCAAACTACCCCTGCAGCAGAGTCCGGGGGTGATGTTGTCCGTTCTCTCGTACGGTCGACTAGTGGCCCGGGCGGTCATCGGCGGACTCTCTCAAACCGACAGCCGCGATTACAGCCTGGTGTCGGCCAGCTTCGGCTTCGGAAAGGATTTTCGTAAGGGGATTTTGAAGAAGGGGATGTGTTATGGAGACGACGCGTGCTTTATAGCCCGGCACAGATCTGCTGATGTGTTAGGTATGTAATGGTTGAAACGATTAAAGCTTATCTGGGTTGTATGCAAAGACAATGTGTTTGAAAGAACTGGTTTAGTCAAGTATCGTGGTTAAATCGCTTCTGACGTCACAACTGTCGCACATCGGTGGCCTGTAGGTGCATCAACAAAAGCCTTTACAACCATAAGCCACTGTATATGTTTATAAAAAATATATTTCAATGAATAAAATAAACTGTTTAGTCATGTTTTAAATAACGCTATTTTATACAGACAAATATTAAAATGTTTCATAATAAACATGCAGTTTAATTAACTACTATATATTTTTTTTAATGAATAATAAAGCCTATAAAGATAAATGTTCTTTTGGTGTTTTGTAAGTAACACGGGCCGCTAAACGTTCCTCGTTCAATTCTAAATTAACATTCTTTGCAACAGTTACATTTTCCATTGTGACGTCATTATCGTTAAGAGCGACGCATTCCATACGCCTACTGAAATTACCCACTAATTTCATCCCAAATATCATTTTCAGAGTATGTTGTCAATTATTATTTTTAAGTTCTCACAGTTTTTTAATTGAAACAGACTCGCTTCTTTAGTTTTTTTTTTTTTTTTTTTTTTTTTTAAATGGTTTAGCGTTACCTCTGAAAGTTCTAATTTTTATTTGAATATTTTGTAAACTTGTGTTAATGCTTGAAAATGTTTGTACATTTACTACTGCATTAAAAATGAATCCAGAATTGCTTCAGCTGTCACCAGACAATAATAGAATATAAAATGAGTGAAAGCCCGTTTCTAATATTCCACGTGACTAGGGGGGTATGAACTGTTGTAGTTAATGTAGAAAAAAAAATCACTACACTGTACTATGGATATGTTGTGTGCACAAAGTGATATGAGAAAAAAGTATCATATCTACACAAAAACTCATTGTATTTGAATTGACAGTTCAACATACTTCAAATTAAAAATGTGAGCAGTAGTGGAAGTAGCTCATTTATATCGCTGCTAGAATTTGCAGTGGTATAATTTTTTAATACCATTACCTCAAAACGTTGCTTCTAACCTGAGAACGGCAACTTTGGCCGGTTAAGGAGTGCACATTAGTTTTTATGTAACTAGTTACAAGGAAGTCCACCTGAAAGACCTGGGTGCAAAACAATAGATAAACACTGAAGACCAAAGACTTTAGTTTCAGCGTCTGTCTTGAGTCTTGACAGTGTTCAACACTGCAGATCCTCAAAGAAAGCAAATCTTTTAGTTCATGCTTCTTTTGGGAGTTATTTGAGGTCTTTAGTTCAGTTTTAAGATATAGTTGATTAGTGCTTGTGCTGTTTTGTCTGTCATTTAACCCACTCATTAAGGATTAAGCCTGCAAATTCAAATGGCAGACGTTAACAGACCTGCTAACATGTTTCTAAGGCCTACTTGGACAGCTATACATCATAGTCATATTAACCTGGGATGTAAATCGTCTTCTACATCTCCAACACATGAGCAGCGTTCTGTAATGGTCAAAGAAGCGAGAACCAAGACTTGTCAAGCTTCAAGCCAGCAAATCTAGCTCTGGAAATCCCAGTGCATTTGGAGGCGAGATCACGAGAGGATGCAGGTCCATGCGAGGGGACTTGCCTTGTATGGTCACAAATGAGGGTTCCTGCTCATTGTCAAAAGGGAAGCTGGGAAGGCTTTGTAGGGAAAATTCCCTGTCTTTTGGACTGATTTGGAAATGCACGACATCTTTGGGGTGTAGGCAATAAACGTCTGCATTCTTAATATTAAAGGCCAGTGTATCTTACAATCTGAAAATCACTTTATTTACTTGACTATAATTAGTGGTTGACAGATGTGGGTTTTCAATAGCAAATGTACACAATATGGAATGAAATTAAATGAATATTCCATCTCAAAACTCATTCAGAAATTATTTCTTTTCATCGTTAAAGCATGCAGGGGTATCAGCCAGTTACAATAATCGCAAAATGGTCAACCAATAGCCGACATATCAAGGCAATTTTATTTGTATAGCACATTTCATAAACAATGGTAGTTCAAAGTGTTAAAGAAGAACCCAATACATAATAAAAATGGAATGCATAAGATATAGAAATAACAGTAAAAACAGAGAATTCTGCTATCTGGATGGAAGAGTTAGGAAGCTTCAGGGAGTTTTTTGTTGTCCATCAGAGCGGATCTAAACGGATCTATCCATCAGAGCGGATCTAAATGGATCTTCCTCACGCAGAGGGATAACTATTTATATTTGTCAGGTAGCTGTGCGTTTAAACAGTATCCTTAAAGACAAATCTTCCTGGACTAACTCTATCCAGAGCTCCATCCAGGGATAAGTCTACTCAACTTTGTTGTCCGTCAGAGCGGATCTAAACGGATCTATCTATCAGAGCGGATCTAAATGGATCTTCCTCACGTGGAGGGATAACTGAAAATATTTGTCAGGTAGCTGTGGCGTTTAAACAGTACCCTTACAGACAAATCTTCCTGGACTAACTCTTGTCAGAGCTCCATCCAGGGATAACAAATGCTTACTTCCTAATTCTCCCAGCTCTTTCAACCAGACAGCAAAATTTAAAATGCATTAAAAGTCAGAAATAAAAAGATGATACATAAGATTGATATAAAATGCATTAAAAATTAAAAAAAAGAAAAAGAAAACGATAATATGTATATCAGTCTATCACTAAACATAACCATTGTGCTTCATATAGCAACTTAGAAATGCTATTACTCTACATAAAAATTAGTAGGAAATCCTGTGGTTGAGTTTATTGTCATATAGACAGTATTCTGAAACAGTTCATCTCCAAAGTCATTGTTAACCACTTACTTTTCAAAGTCCATTTGCGCTTGTTGTGGGTAAACAAGTTTTCCCATCAGATATGATCACTTTACCTCTTGATCACCTCTAAATTCTACTAGATAATTCAGTTTGATCTTAGTTGGAGAAAATCTTACATCATCATAGTATGAATAATTTTATATTATGCTAACATAATATAGTTATCTTTTGATACTCAACAGTGTACATATGTACACTACCGTTCAAAAGTTTGGGGTCAGTAATATTTTTTTTAAATGTTTGTCTGCTCACCAAGGCTGCATTTATTTGATGAAAAATACAGTAAATCCAATATTATCATTGTGAAATATTATTACAATTACAAATAACTATTTTCTGTTTTAATAAAACTTAAAATGTAATTTATTACTGTGATCAAAACTAAATTTTCAGCATCATTACTCCAGTCCAGTGTCACATGATCCGTCAGAAGTAATTCTAATATGCTGATTTGCTACTGAAGAAATATTTTATTATTATAAATTATTATCAATGTTCAAAACAGTTGTGCTGCTTCATATTTTTGTGTTAACCATGATACATTTATTTTCAGGATTATTTAATGAATATAAAGTTAAAAAGAACAGCATTTATTTGAAATCAAATTTTTTGTAACATTAATAGATGCATCCTTGCTGAATAAAAGTATTAATTTATTTCTATGAACAGACTTTTAAAATCTAAGCCGCAGATATAAAATCAGCGATATACCTGTACACAAATATTACAGCATTGCAAGTTGCTTGTTAACAATTTATAAAATGTAGCTTTCCAGTGGTATTGCCCTCATTGTGTTTCTTTTTTATCACCTATAGGTGTGGCTGATGGAGTAGGTGGCTGGCGTGACTATGGGGTCGACCCCTCTCAGTTCTCTGGGACACTCATGAGGACGTGTGAGCGGCTCGTCAAAGAAGGACGATTTGTGCCAAGCAATCCAGTGGGAATCCTTACTACCAGCTACTATGAGCTACTTCAGAACAAAGTACCGCTATTAGGTGAGCATATTAGATTTAGATTATGAAGTGAATTTATTTCACGAGTAGAAAACAGAAGAGTGCAGTATGCTGTACAATGGCAGTCTCCCTCCCTTCACATAAAACGAGAGAGCTGCACAGAAAAAGCATTTGCATTTAACTGTCTTTTTGGAAATATTTTCAAATTTTCAGTTTACAAATAAAAACCGTAGAGACATTAGATGTGATTATGTCTGTTAGATAGACATAATGTGATTGCGGCATTATGCTCTGGCTTCAATTAAGGTTGCTCAATTTTGTGTTCTGTTCATTTCTATTCATATGCTTGTGTAAACAAGATGTCGTCATTTTCATCTTTTGCTACATTTTGCTACACTTCAGTTTTTTCAAATTTATTCCAGGCGCTTGAGGTGTCTGAAATTATTTTGCATGCGTAAAATCCAGTGTGACCATCTTTTCAACATGTTGATAATGTCTAGTTCAACTATCCACAGACTGTGATGTAACTTTAACATCAGACTAACATTCATATCATAAGGTGTTGGCGTGCAATGGCATCTTACTTTACTATGCGTGCACGGACATGTGAGGCACAGATAAGCTATAAATCTGTGGACTGGATGTCCTGGGACAGTCAAGAGTAAAGTTTTATTTTTCCTGACTTGGAAGGGAAGTGGTTTTTGGGAAGGGCCTTGGCTTATTTTTCTCAGGATGAGATCAAAGCCGACTCAAATGAGTCATTGTACAGCGTGCTGCTCTCAAAAACACACTGTGGCCTGGATGAGTCACGGATAGAGAGTGTACTGGGTCACAAGATTTTGGTATTAAATCTGCACAATTTCAAAGCTAGTACACGATGGCTCTGTAGGGCATTTAAATAAGTGATGCACCAAAATGAATTTTTTACAGAAACACCCAAGTTTATTTAATAATCAATTAATCAAATTTATCTAATCAAAACCGAGTTGGATACAAACATTTAAATTTGCACTGGCGGTTTTCATATCAACTTTTTTTAATTGTTTCTACTACAGTTCATTGTTATTAACATTTAAACTGTGACTGTAAAAAAAAAAAAAAAAAAAAAAAATTTAGATGGATTTATTCAAACATGACCTTGATTATTTAACGTACAAGTAAAAATAATTAATAGTACTATAGTGCATATATGTAGCAAAATGCTTCTCTCGAAGAGTCTCCTGAGGTAAATGTAACATTACATATGGTTTACAGGCTGTTTTATTGTAGTCTTTTTGCAGTTGAAACACAAATTGAGACCTGATACATTTCAGTTAGTTGTACTGGTCCTTTCAACATACCTTCTGATGTTCATTCATGTTTATTTTGTGCAATAACTAGTAGTGAAGAGGAAGAGATGATCGGATCACGTGCCGCTTTAAGTGAGGCGCTACAGCTATCTGCCACAACACATTAAAGAGTATCAAAACAACATTTATTGTTTGAATTTCATGACCAAATTGACAATTTGAAAGCTGAGACTTTTTCATATCAAAAGTAACAGCTTGTTGTGATTATGGGAGGCAGGCGCTACATATAATGTTTTGTGAAGTTTTGTTCATGCATCAACTGAAAACAGCATATCAGTTTATCAAAATGAAGATCAATTCAAAACAAGAAATCAATATTGTTCATAAATTGATTTTAGACAGAATGTTTTCAGTTCAATTTTGGTGCATCTGTAATTTAAATAAAATTGATATGCTTTAAATTACCTATCATGTGACTGATTAAGTATCTTTCTTTATTTTAGGAAGCAGTACAGCGTGTATCGTGGTACTAGACAGGCAGAGTCACCGGCTACACACAGCAAACCTGGGAGACTCAGGTTTTCTGGTGGTTCGAGGTGGAGAGGTGGTCCACAGGTCTGACGAACAGCAGCACTACTTCAACACCCCTTTCCAGCTTTCTATCGCCCCTCCTGAGGCAGAGGGCTCCGTCCTCAGTGACAGGTGAGACCTTCACTCTGTTATGTGACTTTTTCCTCTCGCTTTCTGATTATGCAACAGCATCGTGTCCCTACCTAGACGCAAGCGAGACATAATCCCCTGGCTGTCAGTATGAGAGCATGATTAGGTCCTCACTCTGAGAGCCTGGTTATTAACTCGACTGGATAATCAGTTCCTCCTGCTGAGAAATGTGTCACTCGGTGTGAACACTGCAGCGTCTACTCTAAGGTCTAGGATACGTAATGATCTCTATTCTTCTATTTCAGATCAGAACAGCTTTATTTGTCAAAACCAAAATTTGATAATTGTGCACAAAGCTTAATCTATCCTAAAAATGGATAGGATTTTGAGCCACAACTTTTGATTAAAGTCCTCCTGTAGTGAATGATTTTATCCCTTAAAACTCATCTTTGATCACCAAAATTACATATTTATTAAAAAAAAAAAAAAATTCTTCATGCCTTGAAATAGCTTGACTGTAACTCTACATCCTTGCTTCGTTTTGGGCCTGTTTACACCTGGTCACTACATAACTGTTTCTTCGCAAAACGGATATAGATCCGATCTTCAGTTCCCGTGCTATATGCAGATTTCATGGAGTTCACGTCACCGAAAGCAACAAATATGAGCAGTATTTTATTGATCATCAGCTTATTTCAAAATCAAAGATGCAATAGGAGAGCGCATTTAGTCTCATTACTTTTAATGAAGATTATTGTGTTTTGAGCGCCTGAGACTTGCTTTCAGTTTGATTTGCGGCACTTTCACATTGTCTTACTGAATAGGTATCAGCTGCTCATCTGCAGCGATGCGTGCTGCAGTGGCGCTGTCATATCTGGCTATAACATGTTATTTAGCCCATAACATGCTCTCACACGGTTATTTTTTAGTATTTTTGGGAGAAGTTAAATTTACATATGTGGTTTCAACAACCAGATGCATTTAGACCGGTTCAGTTTTGACTGGAAAGCGTCCCAGACCACCTCCTGAAGTGGTTTGAGTGATGGATTTATATCCGTCTCGAATGTGTTTCGGAGGGCATTTATTATGCAGTTTTAAAGAGAAAATACTTAGCAATGTTGTTGATTTATAAATTTGCACATGGTTTGTCTCAAAACACCACACAGACATATAAACAACATTAAAAAATTGATTTTTCACCACAGGGGGACTTAACTACTATTATGCTTTTTCGAGTATTACCTTGTAGTGTGTAATATAGCTGTTTGTGAATGTAAAAGGTCTGCACAGTTTCAAAGCTCAAAATCCACGATAAATGGAGTTATTGTCTCACAAAAGAAAGAACTGATTCTGAACTGCCAAAATGAGTCGTCAGTAATTCCAGTCCTTCTTCCTGCACAAACCTACGTAGGTTTGTAACAAATTTGCAGAATGCCAGCTGCAAACATCTACTTTGACCCACCCTTAAACTGTAGTTGTAGCTGAGATGGGAAGAGTTTGGTTTGTGTTGTTGAAATGGCGATAAGATGCTGTTTTGTGCACTGCAAAAGTAAATACACTTTGCTTGCACTTCCTAAGGATGAGACTTGTGCTCGAATTGATACGGTTAAACTGCCACCATCGTTACTGTTTGTATCACTGTGCATACAAGCGCTGAGGAAGCCTCTGGGGCTGAAATTCAGCTTCATTTTCAGACTTCGATAAATGAGGTGATGTGCAATGTATATCATGACATTTTTTTTTGACCTTGGATGCATGTAGACCTGGAGACCTTCACAACAGAACAAGGAATCTTTAAAATAGCATAATTGGGGCAACTTGTAATCCTGTATCATTTAACCTGTAACATGAAATACACAGATGTGATTTGAACATACCGTATAATGTGATTTTTAGCTATGCTGGATCTTCAACAAAACTGAGCACTGCTGGTTTTGTAATAAATGAATTGCACAGTAAATTTAAAAGATAATTACTGTCAATCTTCAAATAGCCTACTGTGCAATGTTCCTGATATGCATAATCTGACTATAGTTTTGTGCAGTTAAAGGTTCTGTCTGGTAATTCATTCATTCATTAACCTTTTCAGTCGTATATGACTTTTGGTGATTCTATGGGCCATCTTCCGCCATACACAAGAGACTGTCCATTAATTTTCTTGGTGATGATTTTACTGGGGTAGGTTGCCAGGTCTTTCCCCAATCCTCCCCATTACATGACTTGGGACTCGCACACTGTGTCTAGTAAACATGACCCTAAATCAGTAAATTACAGTGAATTTGTCACGGTTAAGCCATGTTTTTGGGATCTTTCCGATCTGAGTTAAATCCTGTTAGTTTTAATCTTTCCAGACACATGACATGGCTGCCAAGCTAATGGAGACAACCTTAGCATGGCCTCTGTAAATCCTGACATTAGCTAGTCTCTCTTTGACAGATGAGCTAGAAGAAGTAGTTCTCTGAGGCCAGATATTCTTCAGTTTGCAGGTCTAAATCTTTAATGCTGTTCCATTTTTAAACCGTTTCCACTTCTTAATTTCTCCGAATTTTTTATTCACACTAAGTATCATGTTTAAACCGCATGACTCGGGGCCAGCCGGGCTGGTACAGACGGGGGGAATGACAGCCAGTGTATTCGTATCAGTGGGCATAATGCCTTCCAGACTTCCTGGAACAGAACACGACACTTCACAGCTGATCTGTATGTTTCCACGTGCTTTATACTATAATGAGGATCAAGCTAAAAGCTTCTTAGACTGAAACTGCTTTTATTCCTCTCAACTCGTGCTTCTAAATATGGTCCGCAAACAGCAACGCTACAAACATATTTTAACTGGGATGGCACACAATGTGTAATTATAGTTGGTTTTGATCGATTGTTGAGAGGCCCTAAAGACACATTGCAAGAATTGAATGTTTAATTTTTTTCAAATGTCAACCATCAGAATGGGACAGTTTACTTGCATTCAGAATAACAATTTTGTGTTCTCTCGTTTCCCACAGCCCAGAGGCTGCTGATAGCTCATCCTTCGATGTCCAGTTGGGTGACATTATACTCACTGCTACAGATGGTCTCTTTGACAACATGCCAGACTACATGATTTTACAAGAACTCAAAAAACTCAAGGTACCAGAACATCTACATACAACGCTTCCTTCTGTTCATTTTTCTGTCTTCCAGCGACACTAATATGAATTGTGTGCTCTGCTTTCAGAATACCAACTATGAAAGCATCCAGCAAACAGCCAAGAGTATTGCTGAACAGGCCCATGTTTTAGCATACGACCCCAATTACATGTCTCCTTTTGCACAGTTTGCCTGCGATAATGGCTTGAATGTCAGAGGTGAGATATACTCATTTAAAAATGACAAAATTATTATTTCATTCCTTTTGAACAAGCTACAACTTTTACTTTTCCTGATTTACTTTCTCTTTACATTTTTCTGAAATAATGGGCATGCTAATGTGTACACATTTGCTCTGAATACAATTACAATTCTTTATTTAAATTTATGCATTTGCTTTTACTGTGCATTGAAGGTACACATTTTACCAGTTCAATGCACTATAAAATGTGAAATTGTCATAATTTTGTTTGGTTCAGTTCAGGGTTATTATAGTACTTAATTTTTTCAGCTAGTTGCCAAAGCAACATTTTTCATCTTCATTTAGTTCACTAAAATAACTAAAACATAATTTCTTATTTATGTCTATAAAGTTTTCTTTTAGACATATTTAAAAAAACAAATAACACAATTTCTAAAATATTAAAAATACAAAAATCAAAATATTTAAACTACAATAGTATCTCAATACTAAAATCAAACTTCAGTTCGATTATTTTCATACGTTTAACTAATTATTTTCAAAACTTGACACAAATGTCTAAAGCAAAAAATGCATGAACTCATAAAAAATGCCTACTTTAAATGCTTAAAATTTGCTTTGGATAATTTTTTTTTTTTTTTTTTTTTTTAAATTGGTTAGATATTCAAATGCTAGATCATTGTTAGTTGGATTTTTCCACTGAAAATAGGTCAAAAATTGTATTTGTATGAGAAATGGATGCATAATTGTCAAGTCTTTTTAATCCCTAAGCAATGCATTAAATTCATTATCAGGTAACGCTTTACAATAAGGTTCCTTTTGTTAACATTAGTTAACATGAACTAATATTGAAAAATACTTCTAAAGCATTTTTTAAACTTCATTAATCTTGGTTAATGTTAATTTTAACATAATACATTTTTAAAATTAAAAGTTGCATCTTTTAATATTATTTAATGGACTTGTGCTAGCATGAGCTAACAATGAACAGCAGTATTTGTATTAACTAACATTAACAATGTTGGCAAACTAACAATAAATGAGACCATATTGTAAAGTGTTACCCATTATCAGATTGATGTATTAATGCTTTTTTTTTATATATTATTCCTAACTGACATTTTTTAAGTATTTAATGGCACATGTGAACATCATAGATGTCAAGTAAATATTGCCTGACAACATTTGTTTTCTTTCCAAAGGAGGAAAGCCAGATGACATCACTGTTCTGCTGTCAATTGTAGCGGAGTACACAGACTAATGTTTACAAGGGCTGCAAAATGCTTCTCTTGTTGTCTTCCTCTCAGTCACTGGACCGGCAGCTGTTTCCTGCTGGCAGGATTGAGGGCTGTTTGAGTTTTCTGTTTCTGGCAGGGACTTGGAGCCCACATCTGTTCCCTGGGTTCTTCAACCTTACTAGGCCATACTTCTAATGATGTCGCCAGCAGGCTCAAGTAAAAGATCACCTTGATACGAACTGCTAAAGCAGAGTTGTGCTTGGCAAGGGCTACAACTGGTGTTGAAGTATGTCTGTAAGAATCACCAGTGTTTCTGTCGTCCAGTGATGAATGAGTAGGTGGTAATGATGTGGATGAGAGTGAAGGAGTCAAAATGGAGAAAGAATGAGGGAAAAGCAAAGTAGAAAGGAATAATTTGATTAGGGACAAGCATCCCAAAAAAAGAAAGTTTCCATATCAAGAAGAAACATTAAAATGGAAGCGTTGTGCCATGGGAGTCTTTTAACCTTGCAAAAGCCTAACGGAGATGACCTCAAGTTACATGAATCTTGAGATGGCACGTTTTGCCTGTTTACTTTCCATTTAAAAAGACACCTGATCTGTATCCTTTGGATAGACGTCAGCTGAGGGCCAGCTGAGATGTGAGGTTATTAAGCACCAGTGACTACTACAAACTCTTCACTAGCTAATGGACAGTTTGTCGTCAGTGTCGTTGCGTAACTTTACAATACTAGATTGATTATGATGCTTAACCTCATCAAAATACTGTCAAAAGATAATGATCAACAATAGAAATGCCTTTCTTCTGAGATATTAACTGATTAAAGATACTTTTGCAGAACAAGTTCTCATTACATAAAATAAAAAGAGTAGGACGGGTGTTTTGTTTAAGCGATTCAAAGTACAGGGCAAATTACAGTTCTAGGGGAGACAGAAACATTTCCCTTCATATTTATTAATTTTAAACAGTATTACCAGTATCACCATTTTGAGTTTTTTTAACATGATTACAGCTGTGCAACAGACTGCAAGGGATTGTGGGATGTGTTGAGAGGGGAAAAAAGTCCCACTTAAACCACTTTTTAAGAGGTTCACTTGCATGTGGTGTGTGTGCGTGTATGTGAGAGAGGAACGTTTACGATGTGTAGATATTTGGAAAACTGGCTGTATATTTAAGTATGTCATGTATGCATTTTGAAAGTGTAGTTATTACACATCAGATGTATATGAGAATATATTTGATAATTGTGTGGATATTCTGTTAAAATATTTTTCTTGCTTTTTTTTTGTAAAATTTAATTTTAAAATATCCCTTGAGGTGTTTACGCACAAAGCTAATGCTAGCATCTGTGAATGCTTTCAGTGGGTATGTCATGGATCACATGATCTAATAAAGTTATATTTTTATAACTTCTGTAGGTTGCTGTTTTTACTTTAGTAAATTTGTTTTAGAGAAAATAAACCAATATTCCACAGTAAGTGCTTTACTGTAAACATGTTTTTGTTTGTTTTTATAAACTGAAGTGCTTAAATTATCTAATGTTACATGCTGTCAATAGCAGTATTTGATGTGGACTATTTGTTCAAAAGTAATGACTCCTCCCTCTCCCATTTTCTCCAATTTTCAAATACGTTTTTGCTTCCAAGCTAAGTTTGTAATGTGATTCATATCAGAGCTGGGTGGTTTCTACGTTTGTCATTTTAGCTTTATTTGTAGTTCACTTAAAGGTATAGCGGTGTGACAAATGAATTTTTAAAAAGCAAATACTGCATGTCATCTCTCAATTAATGAGCCATTCATAAAAGCAGCATGTATAATAATTATACAAGAATATAATAGTCTTAGATGAAGTGTAGCATGTTACACTGCAGGAGACTTCCACCCACACAAATGCTTGTTTCAGCTATGTAGCTATTCTAATCACACAAGCCATTTGCACCCTGATGAATTAACTGGATTACACCATCGGGTGAATCTTCAAGTCCACCTGCAGAAAGTAGCTGTCTCTTTTTTTTCTTGATCTAGTTCTGTAGAAATGTAATGTTTGTTAAAGCAGAAGTGTGTAATTTTTTTTTTTAATGTTGAATAAGTAAGCTATATGTGAACCATTGGTAGATTGTCTAAAATGACACTTCAGATTAAAGGCTTCAATTTCTTTGCATTTTGCAGTTTAGTGTAACAAATATTCCTACACTTTGTGCTTAATTTAGGTGTAAATTGCATGAAATATCGCATGTTACATCAGCATTAAGGGGAGATTAAATTTGTTCGTCAGCAGTCAACAAAACAAGTAATAATTGTTGTGACCCAGACATTATGAGCATGAACTAATGCAATAGCGATCAATTGAACCATCACATTTGGAGCTCAAATGACAAAACACCTCTAACGGGGAGAAAAATTAAGTTATTCTGTTTGCCTCGTAGACCAGCTTAAGCTTTTCCCAAACATATTTTTTTAATTCAACAATTGAGCAAAACACAAGGCTTTCTCTGTATAATGTGGCGAGGTATGTTTGCAATACCAGTAATTGTTGCAGGCTTATATAATAATGGTTTCTCAAGCAGCATTTTAAAGCAGTGAGTCAAATCTTCCTCTGACTCATCGGTGGACACAAAGAACATAGAGTCCTTCAATCCTTGAGAATGTGCTTGTTTTGAAGTTTTGATTCATTTTCACCACAGTGACCGAATTTATCTGAACTGTGTGTTTAGGTAGACATTCCTCAGCTCTGCAACAGAAAGTGAATCTTGCCCCACTTGGCCTCTCTGCTTCTTTTAAACTTTACTGTAGTTGTATAGTTTGAACACACGAAACATGTAATATACATTACAAAGATGCTCATGCAAGAACAGAAACAAAACCAAACACTAGCTTACAACTTTTTTTTACATTAATAAAATAAAACAAGATGTGCACTAACAAGGGTTAAAAGACTAGCTATGGCCGTATTTAAGGAAACCCTTCCCATTTAATATATATGTTAACCTTTAAAACAATCCAAACTTTTTGTAAAAGATAACATTTAACTGCAGAAAATATGCTGTTTTTTCTTTAAAATCTACTGAGTTTATGTAGGCTACATCATCCAGTAACGTCCATGCATTCTTGCAGCAGTGTTACCTGCTTCAGATTATCTTACGGTGTTACCTGTGTCCCTCCTCTGATCCTCCATCCTCCTCTGTGTCACTGCCACAAACCAGGCTGGGCAAATCCGCAGTGTTTCCGTCCCCTCCATCACGGAGTACAGCGCCGAAGAGCAGGGAGCGGATCTAAAATGAGACCCTTGAGTTGACCCTTGAGTGTTCCATCTAAGGAATTTTGACCTAATTGTAACTTGGTCATTCTACAAAATTGGTGTATTTTGTATCCCTCAGTTACATATATGTAAAGAAAAATATGAATAACTGACCCTAGAAAGAGGTTTAGACACACTTGACTGACTAAATCTTACAAACCGTTTGATCCAAATGCTTCTGCTTTTTTACCTTAAATTAGTTTTGTAGACAAACATTAACTTCTTGACAAGAAAACATTGTCTTGACGAAATTAGTATTTTAATTTACCATATAAAGCCCAATTCCTAATGTCTCTAAATTATTAACATGATCAAAACTTTGCTGTAAAATCTGCTGCCCATAATCTTCTATATGCCTTCTGTCATCTGACTGATTGTTTATACTCTTTTAGCAAGTAAAATACATTTTATTATAATTGTAAAAACATCCTCCTTCAGCTAGTGATACACGTCTTTTTGCCGTGAAATTTTTACACAAGAATAACTTTTATATTGTTAGTAATATTTCAAGATAAACATTTACTGGACTGAAGCAATTTAGGATTACTTGATTATCCATACATCATCTTTTCGAAAAAACATGTTAAAATGTGAGTATCAAATATGATCATCAGGCATTTGAGGAACATTTATTTGTTCATCTCTCAATCATCATTGTATTGCATTACATTATGTTTTGCCCTTAAAAAACTGCAGAGATTTGATCATAAAACTAAGCAAATATCATCTTACTAAGACATATTATTGGCAGATATAGGCCCGGTTTCACAGACAGGGCTTAGCCTAAGCCAGGATTAGGCAATAGTTCAATTAGGATATTTAAGTAGCTTTTAGAAACATACACTAGAAAAAAAAAGAAAAAAAAATGACACTGGTGTATTTTAAGATGTCAGTACAAGTTGCTTTCAGTTAAAACAGTTCAAACATGCATTTTAGTTAAAAAAAAATTCATATTTTTCTCAGTTTGGGCCTCTGAATAAAACAGGTGTTTTTCCTCCTCGAGTCTAAGCTCCATATTTTCTCTATATCAGACTATATGAGCCATAAAAGCATGATGAAATATGATACTCAGCAAAAAAACACATATGCAGACAAAAACATATATATATATATATATATATATATATATATATAGTCTAAACGTTTCATTAAAATGAGTTGGAGAGGGTTGCAATGGGGAAAAAAAATTGTTGGTCACTACACAATTTTCATACTTCCATTTGTGTAACTCAGTTTTGAAGATTTTGATATGATTTTAAAATGTGGAAAATTCTAAAAATTTTGACTGGTAGTGCATTCAAATTTAGGCTATTAACCTGATATGCCACAATGCAATATATTGTTTGTCTGGTAGAAGACTCTAACCTTAAATGTGGCTGGTGTTACTGGTGTAGTCAAAGCCGATTCAGGTGCCAAACTGGGTCTTGGCAGGATCTCTCCAGGTGCATGAAGCTGAATCATCTTCCTCATATGAAGGGCTGGATGAAACACTTCACTGCCTTGGCTGGAAGCCACACATTCCCCGTCAGCAATGCACAACTCTTCCTCCATGAGGCCTTCACTTGTGGAGATTTCGGCTGTGAAGGTCTTGGGGATGGTGACAGGACAGTCATCCCTAGAACACACAGACTGCTTTTTGTTGTTACTGAAACTATGTTTTAATCATTTAAACATGCCCAAGTAATTCATTGTTTTTGATTCTTTTTCATTTTTTTCTAAACAAACTATTTAACAGAATAAGACTCTCTGCTGCCCCCACCAGCTCTAGAGCATGAGGTTAATGTGAAGTAAAGCACATCAAATTGACTCTTTGAAGTTTGTTGATGTTTATTAACTTGGTTGAACTGCCAGACCCCTGTGATGAAAGAATCTGTATAATAAAACATCTTTTCTCTCAAATGACTAAATTTGTCATGTTATGTGAGTGTATATGTGTTATTTTAATATCATTGAGATACTATTATTGTTTTTATGAATATTTTGAATTAGTTTTAATATCTATATTTTTCATTTTAATTTTAGATAAAGTTTTAGTAATTTTTGTTTTGTGTTTGTAATTTTTTAAATCTTTTTAAAATTTTTATTTTATTTCAATTAATGTTTATTTTATTTCAAGTGACAGTTTTTTATGGTTTTAGTTTTAGTTAACTATAATAACCCTGGTGTACATTATCTCAAACATAATTCACAAACATACTATTTATTTATAATAGGTGTAAAACATTTTTATGTGTGCCTGTATGTAAAGAGTTTGCAGCAAAGCCTGAGTGATGTAAGTGCTATGGGTAACGAAACACGTGCAGGAATGTGTGAGGGACAGCAGAGGCAAGAGAGAGAGGGGACGAATCACACAGTGACAGTGGGGGAGGGTGTGTGAGGGAAAGATGAATGCATGCCTCGAAATGTGAATTGGTCCCCATGTGGCAGGGCTATACTATGTTCGATTTGGCTCTGTACCAGAACTCAGGCCCACGGGACACACGTTCCATTGCATGCGAGAGCAACTAGAACAACCGTTTCAACTTACTCAGGATCTGTTTATCTACTCCACTAAGAGGGAATTTGGGTACTATTTAGTAAAATGATCTCATTTAATCAAATTGAAAATTCTGTCATCTTTTACTTAACCTCATGTTGTTTCCAAACTCGTATGAGTGTCTTTCTCTCTGCTGTCATCATCAATTCAAATAATTATGGTGTCATTTTGATCTTAAAAGCTTGAAAGTTTCCTCATTCAATTCCATTATATGTAAAAGAGTTGCCTTTTGTGGTTCATGGAAGAAAATCATATGGGTTTGGAACGACAAACTATTCCTGGGGTGAACTGTTCCTTTAAAAATCATCTCATGATCAATCCCTCATGTTTCTCCTCATTTATAGGCTGCATTAGATGAAAGCATCTACTATATAAATAAATAAATTTAAGTTTATCCTAAGAACAGTCACTGAGTAGGCTGACCAAATTTAATCTGATCTTATAAGTTTTCTTGAGATATATAGCTGTATATACTGCAGAATTATAAATTATATTATATATTAATATATATATATATATATATATATATATATATAGTAAAATTATAAAAAATTATATCTAGTGTCTGAATAATTTTGGTTTGACTGTATATATATATATATATATATATATATATATATATATATATATATATATTTAGTCAAACCAAAAATTATTTAAACACTAGATGTCATTTTTTATAATTTTACTAGTGGGTGCAGGACACTATGACCCGGTTTCACAGACAGGGCTTAGCCTAAGCCAGGATTAGGCAATAGTTCAATTAGGATATTTAAGGAGCTTTTATAAATGTACTTTAGAAAAAAGCATTACTGGTGTGCATCTTGAGACAAAACAATGGCACTGACATATTTTAACATATGTCAGTACAAGTTACTTTCAGTTAAAACAGTTCAAACATGCATTTTAGTCCAGGACTAGCTTAAGCCTTGTCTGTGAAACCGGTCCGGGGGTAAAGTTCATTTATGTAAATTCTTCATACAGTGGACTACCAGTAAAATTGATAAAAATTTGGGACCACAAATTATTCAGACACTTTGACCTGAACATGTTTTGCTCAAATGTTATTTGACATAATTAAGATGATTTTATTCTGACACAGTTTAACTCTGAGATCTTGTCATATTTTATTACCATTTTTTTTAAACTACAGTGAATAAACTGTAATAATGAATGAAATGTTCAAGGTGTCTTAAAAATATGATATATATATATACTTTTTATATTTAATTATTATTATTATCATTACATAATGATATATAATTTTATTATATATATATATTTTTTTTTTTAGTATTCAAATAATTAACAATAATTTTCAGCCAAACAATCAACATAAATGGCCTTGTTGTTGGATGATAGACTTTGTCTTTACACTTAACACTGACGTCTATGCAAATAAACCCTTTGCCCTTTTAAAATCAAGAGATAAAAAAATCAAAATTAGTTATTTATTTTAGCTTTCACTAGCATGAATTATTGCAGGTTGACTGTTTAAACAGTCAGCAGTGACGTAAGTTGCACACAACAGTTGACCCAGATGTTTGTTTCTGCTTGAGTCATTGACACTGATACAAACACAAACTCTACGAGGAGGCGGGGCAACTTCAGGCCAGCATGTCACAGCTCTAGTGCTGCGTTACCCTATACAGGTAAGACGAGGTAGACTAGAGCACTAAAGCGTCACTGAACTCAGCGCCCTCTTGGTGCTTATGGAAATGGCTCTATGTCACAGTGGTTTTGCATTGCACCTATAATTTGAAATTATAGGAAAGCGACTATATAATACAAGGTTACAGGGTGGAATATTGTGTCTGTTTGGGAAAAATAAAGGATTAGCATCTATTTAAATTAATATTTCACCCAAACATGCAAATTCTATCACTCACCCTAATGTTGTGCCCATATGGCTCTATCACACAAAGCTATCATCTAGCTTCCAAATACATCAATCATATTATTGAAAAGAGCATCCAGGGTCTTCTTAAAAACAAATTTACATTCTGTTTCACAGAAAAAAATTCTAATTTATGTGTGAAATGTTTCTTTAAGAACATCTGTGATTATAAAAATACAAAGTCAGTTTTGAACGTACAGTATTTCCATGTGAATATGAGGGTTAAAATAAATTACCCAGGTGCAGATTGAGATGGGCTTTCGTGGTCTAGATCCGTTAAAGTGGACAACACAACATGGGCCTCCAGCATCATGTCTTTTACAGTGAAGGATACAGGCCTGAAAGAGTTCAGAATCATTCAGCTAACAGATATAGTTAGTTATGTATTGTGCAGCTAAATGTATGACTTTATGCTGAATATATGTGGGTTTGGTATCGAAAAAAATAAATAAAAGACTTACTGTCCAGCTACACCAAAGTGACAAGATACTGGTAGACCATAAGACTCAGCAAAGGACAGCAGCCCCTAAAAGCAATTAGTTATGAGAAAAAATAACACATTAAAATTATTAACACATTTAACGCACCCGCCCCACCCCAGACCTATGTAGGTCATCTGACGCTTCATACAGTTGATCGATGATGAACCTGAAGCAGGGCAACAACTCGCTGCGTGATGTAGCCTATAGAACACAGTTAGAATGATCCTAAACTTAAAGATATCAGGGCAAAAATGCCCCTGTATGAGTTTTTGTCTCATATTTATATCATATGATAATTAAGCAATATCACATGAGTACTGATTTTATTAAAAAAATCAATAAAAAAGAAGTTAATATTGTATTTTGAATTAATTAATCAGGTGAACAATGAATCAGCTGTTTAGTTTCAAAAATGAACATTCTGTCATCATTTACTCACCCTCATGGCCATTGAAGCCTAAAAGTTTATGTGTAATAAATTCAATGTTGAATCAAAAATATATATATTTCTTTCTAAAGCTCCTTTTTGTAATGTCTATTTGATGCTTTTTTCATTTAACACAATAATGACTTTAAAGGGGACCTATTATGCCCCTTTTTACAAGATGTAAAATAAGTCTCTGATGTCCCCAGAGTATGTATGTGAAGTTTTAGCTCAAAAGATAATATCAGCCCACAGATAATATTTTATAGCATGTTAAAATTGCCATTTTTGGGGGGTGAGCAAAAATGTGCCGATTTTGTGTGTGTCCATTTAAATGCAAATGAGCTGGTGTAATTTCTCAGCCAAATTTGATGTGTGATAAATTTGTGATTAATTAGATTAATTAATCGCCACATATATATATATGTATGTATATATATATATATATATATATATATATATATATAAATCATTAATTATTAAAATAATATAAATATAATTATATTAATTAATTTATATTAATTTTTTTAAAGATCATCAAAGACAGCCCTGCTCAATCTGAAAGAATTAAGACCTGCCAAAACAGATTCATAAAGCGTTTTATACACAAGGAACACACTGATCTGTACAGATGTATTTGACCCCGTGTGTGTCCAGACCAGAGTGTGCTGTCCAGTGCTGTAACTCATCGTGACAGGTTATCTGGTTAAAATCCAAGCATCTGCCTCACTGCATCAATGACTGACAAAAATACACTGTGGCCTGCCAAGAAATTACGCCACTGTCATACAGCCAAAGCGCATACGTAAAAAGGGTCGGTACTATAGAAGCATAAGCCAGTGCCACTAGATCTCCCTGGAAAACAGGGTCAAAGGTTGAGCTAGAGAATACAACATGGACTTGCGTTTATAGTTTATCTTGGATACATTACAATTCCAAAATCACAGAAGTGATCACTGAACATGATTGTTGTTCCATGGTTTTTTGAAAATGTTTAGTATTTTTTAGAAGTGTGCAATCCAACTATTCAACTAATGCATATTTATTTATTTTTTTGAGAAATGTAACATTGCTGAATATAGCAGATTACCACAAAATAAATAAAATAGCACACCTGGGTGTAAGTTAAAGGGACCTTTTTTTTACATTTTCAACTTTCTTTAGTGTGTAATGTTGCTGTCTAAGCATGAAAAAGGTCTGCAACATTACGAAGCACAAAGTCACTCCAAAGGGAGTTATTTTCTATATCAGTGTCACTGTTTCTGAACTCACTGAGTGAATGCCTCCATTGCAGTCTTGAGTTTTCTTCCAGTAACAAACACGTCACAATATTCCTAATTTATTCCTTCCTGCAAAATAAAGGGACGGGGCCTGGTTGAGTTGCGTTAGTAGTGTGTTGAAACTCGCAGTGATGCTAAGGAGCGTGACATTTCCGAAACACACTCAAAGTGGTTGACCAATCACAACACACTGATCCAGCCGACCAATCAGAGCACATTGTGGTTTTCGGAAGGAGTGTTACTGACAGACTGGGAAGAGAAGAGCTGCAACAGTGTAAAATATGTGAAAAATAATGTGTTTTTTGATGCATGAAAACCTATTCTAGTACACCACAAAAACAAAATCATGACTTTGAAAAAGGGCATTTAGGTCCCCTTTAAAAGAGCATAGGAGTCATTCAGTTCACATGCATGACACACTTTCTCTGAACTCGCCTGAGTGAATATGATCGCACAACGACTACATTGCAGGACAGAAATAAGTGGCAATAAAAACAAATATGGAAAGATCCTCATGTACTGATCAGCACACACATCAAATAAAACATTCCCACATGGGGACACAAACACCTCACCTCTACACATATCCTGAGTATTTATGTGGTAAAACATGTTGTGCTGGACGCTCACCCTCAGTTCTTTTAGGCAGAAGGTCACAGCTGAATCCTCTCCAACCTGAAAATAGTCAAACTCGTCTGGGTGCAGCATCAGCTCTGTGTTCATGCCTTTAATACAACCTGATATCAGTCAAACAAGATCTAATTAATGCAGGACCACAATGTTCAACATCTGAGTATACAGGAGCTCTAGTATACATTAAATCTAAATACATCTAGGTTACATGTAGTTCTGAATTTATAATAATACGTTTTATATATACAGCACCTTTCAAGAACCCAAGGACGCTTTACATAAAGTTGATAGATAACATGAACATAAATATATACATATACACTCAGTATACAACACATGATCAACCAAATGGAGCAGACAGAGATAGTATAATATACAAGAGAAGTTACAAAAGCATGCATAGAGCTGAAAAATTTAGGTAAACTATCAATTAACAAAATGTAAATTACCTATGTAAATTATTATTATTTATGTAAATTACTTTCCTCTCCAGCATATTTGAAATATAAATTGATTCCTTACTGTATACTGCCTATTATTTTAAAAATAGTAAGTGAAGCAATGAAAAATACTGCACGTTTACTGTAGTGAGTGTCATCCATTTATCATATTTGGAATAAAAGGTTATTTTAATTTCATTTGGTGTTATATTTATGAATTAAATATTTTAAAAATATATTAAAATAACTGTAATACTGTAATAATATTCTAATGCATCAAAAAAAGACATTCCAAATTTATTTGTCACACTGGAGATGGAAGGTACCTGTTAAATATATGTGCATAAAATAGTATACATATATAGTAGATGCATACAGAAAATTTGTTTACTCATCAATATTAATGTTACATACTGCAAGAATAGTAAGATGGTAGTATACTATTATAAGCACAGCCTTACTATTTTCTTCCTCATAAAAGGTCTTCAATGCTACTTTAAGAGAGGAAATAGAAAGAGTGACCTCTTCTTGTGAAATCGGGAAATGCACCACAATGTCACCTAAAAGTCTGACACAGAAACAAAAATGGTTTGAAGTCAGCTTATGATTTGGACTATCCTACTTAAAATGAAATGGTAACAATTTACAATAAGGTCCCATTAGTTAATGTTTGTTAAAGCATTAGCTAACATTAACGAATAATGAGCAATACATTTGTTACAGTATTTGTTAACATTAGTTAATTAAAATACAACTGCTCATTGTTAGTTCATATTAGCTCAGGTGCATTAGATAATACAGATACAACTTTTGATTTTAGTAATGTGTTAGCAAATGTTGAAATTAAACATTACATGACCTAACAATAAAAAAATATTCTGAAGCATTTGTAAACTATTTACAAATAAAACCTTACTGTAAAGTTTTATCAATGAAACTGGAACAGCACGAACAAATGCAACCCTTTTTTTTTTTTTTTAAATGCACAAAAGTTTAATGTTGAATTGTGTGTGTGTGTGTGTGTGTGTGTGTTTACTTTGAGTGGGCCTTCAGGACATTTGGACAGAGGTGAGCTGGGAACACGGCCTGCAAAGCTTCACATTCCTGATACCCCAAATTATGGGTCTTAGTTATTCCTAAAAACACACAAGTGCCAACATCTTGATTAGAACAAATGTGATAAGTTGTGATGAATTATGCAATATGGAAATGATTTCTAGCATCTCATTATCACAGAAGAGAGTCCAGTGAAGTGTGCTGTCACCCTGTGATTACAACCGCCAACATCAATCTGTTCCTCCCTCTGTCAACGCATTACCAGTTTCAATACATACTTCACATGCAAATGAACCAACCGTGTCTGCAGTGAAACTGAAATATCACCCTGCTGTCTGGGATTTTGATGGTTATCTCACATCTGTCCACACTTCGCTCTCTCCATGAAGCACAGCGAAACAGGGGAAGAACGCACTGAAAATTATTTTTAAAAGCATACAATAATCAGTAAATACTGTGCATGAATAATACTGATGGATATGAGTTAAGGCACTGGGTATTAATATCACAGGTTCTATAAAAATACTTTATTTTAAATTAAACATGTTATTAAATAATATACCATATAATCACATTAAAAGACCATTCTGTTTTTTTGTTTTGTTTGGTTTTTTTGCACACAAAAGTTGTACAGTAATAATAACATTGACCAAATCTTTGAGACTTAAACAAAACCTATGGTTCTGAATGTTTAGTACCTTCGTGTTTAGTTTGCATTTTACTGCTTCACAGTCTTTCTGGGTGTCTGGATCTGGAATATACTGCTGGAAGAACAGAGGAGTGAAGAAGAAACAGGCATAGGCCGATTGAGACGAGTTGACTGTCCTTACAGCCAACTATAGATGAGAGAGACATAGAGAGGCAGAATTAGAAATGGCAGACAAAATAAATAGGTAAGTAACGCTTTACAATAAGGTCTCAGTAGTTATCTTTAGTTAATGCATTAACTAACATTAACTAACAAACAGAGATACATTTGTTATTTATTAATCTTTGTTAACATTAGTCATTAAAGTTGAAAAACTGTTCATTGTTAGTTCATGTTAGCTCAGGTCCATTAAATAACATTAACAAGTAAATGTTTAAATTAACATTAACTAAGATTACTAAATGCATTAGAAGTATTTTCATTGTTAGTTCATGTTAACTGACTCCAACAACTGGAACCTTATTGTAAAGTGTTACTAATAAGTTTACACACTAAAATATTGTGTCTTAAAACGTAGTAAGTTGTGTCTAATGTGTAATAAGGCACATTTCATAAACTACATTTTGAGACAGCCAGCAATATACAATATGTTAATCAGACATACTCCTTCCTCCAGTGGATCCAACCATATTTCTTCACCAATTCTTGACAGAGCATGAACTGCTTTTCCAAAGACTAAAAACAGTAAACAGAGACATTTATTAACAACTGAAACGCGGAGAGGGAAGTTTTATTTTGATAATATTGAGTAAAAATGTGTCATACCTTTAATGCCATTGCCTTCAATAATACACTTCATTTTATTTTCCTTCGTTCAATATTTGACGCAGGAAGATGAGGCGCGAAACCATCTATTCTCATTATTCAGATAAAGCAGAAATTCTGACAGGAAACATTGTGAATTTAGAGAATAAAAACTATAAACATTTTTTTCCTCAGCGCTTGCGAGCGGGAAAAAAAGCGAGCGCGCGCCATCTAGTGTCCGACAAACCAAGCGCGCTCTACTGATGTAAAGTTTACTTAGGATATAATATAATATAATATAATATAATATAATATAATATAATATAATATAATATAATATAATATAATATAATATAATATAATATAATATAATATAATATAATATAATATAATATAATATAATATAATATAATGTCACGGTGCAGGACATTTAACATATACCTGACACCGTTCAGCAAAGAATAAATACTAACCTTTCCACAAGTTACAATAAATTAGACCATAAATACTGTATAGAACGGAAAGTAGTGGATGTATGAATAAAGATTCACACGAATACGTCGATACATACTACAGATAGTATACTAAGGTTCGTAAATAATAAGCATTAGTAAAAAAAATGTATTTTGGGGTATAGTGGTATGTGTACATGTACCTCTTAATTAAAATATATATATATCGCGTCTTAGTAAGCTGTGCCATTACAAAAATGAGTTGTATAAAGCGTAGGAACTGAATATACTGAGAACAGCGGCCGACCGGAACGATTAAACCGTAACACAACAACACTCATATGGTTGTGGTTTAAATATGAACATCTCAGCTGCTATAAGTTTATAAGAGAGTCATTTATGCTATTAAAATACGAAATGTCTTCATATGGAAGCCGATTGCTCCTTACTTAATTTGATCATATATTTCGAGCTGTCTGACCGTTATTCTTGGTAAAGAGGTTTTAGCTATTATGGCTTGTAATGATGAATGGCAGGTAGCAGGGCGTCGTAAAGGAGCTGCTAAAGGAAGACAACATCCTTTAAACCCAAAACTAGACTCACACCAAGTGTCTGACTGCAGACTGGACAAGCAGAAGATAATAAACGCAGTGTAAGAGTTTATCTGCCACTATGTCAAATCCAAGCAGTGACATTGTTAAGACATGTTACCATTATAACCCTGCTGAAAAATCCAGCTAAAACCAGCCTAAGCTTAGGCTGGTTAAGGCAGTTATATTAAGAATTGTATTGTTCATATTGTCTGCAAAATCTCTGAAATGTTCTTCTTCTTCACAGGAATGAACTGAGAGGAGAAAACTTCTGGATGGAATGGAGAGGTGATGCTGAACTACTGCAGGCCCATACAAATTAATAAACAAATAAAAAAACAATTTTGTAATTACCACCCATCTCCACTTCCAGATCTCCTGTCCGAGCGTCTTCTTTCTAATGCTTCTGGGTCTTCAGAGCTGAATAAAACGTCTCTTCATTACTGTGTGTGTTATGGTTTGGGTAACTTTGCTTCTTGTGTATCTGCCCGATACCAGCTTGCAATGTTATTACTGCTTCTAGAGACACTCCAGGTATACAAGTTTCATTTATATGATATGACTTGTCCAATTAAACATTGTTTTTTTATTGCAATAAATACTCTTTGTCTTTCTCAGATTCCAGCGGGCAGTTGCTGTGTATATGATCCGGTGTTTTCTGCATCAGAGTGTGATGCTCTCAAAGAGCTCGGCTTCACTGTGCTGACTGAAAATGAGGTGCGGCACACATCGACTGTCAAAATACATTTGTTCTGCTGTCAGTTTTTAGCATTATTTTCCTAACAGGAGGGAAAGCGGCCAGTTTATCAACCCACCCTGTTTTACCTGATGCATTGTGGGAAGGCTCTGTATAACAACCTGCTGTGGAGAAACTGGACGCCTCAGACATTGCAAAAAATAATTATAATTGGCAACAGTTTTCATGGCATTCAAGAAAGGTAGGTGCCTGGTGTTATACAACACATGACCAAAATTATCTGGACGCCCTCATTTATTTAACAAGTGCCACTGTTTTAGCTACCAGCAAACCAGACTCTTGCCAATGTAAGCATAAATGTTTCTACGTCTAGTGGAAAACTTTGTTAATTCACATAGTTTTACAATTAAATGTTCAACAAGCTCATATGAATGTGGCGCTTGGCTGTCCACATACTGCATCTAGTTTAAATCACTAACTACAAGACAGGGTTATTATCATTAGCTAAAACTAAAACCATAAAATAAATTATATGTGTACTTTAGGGCTGCAGCTAAACATTATTTTGATAATCTATTAATCTGTCGATAATTTTTTCGATTAATCAGATGAAAAATCTAAAGTATTACACAGTAAAAATTCTGTCCTCCAAACAATGTAATATAAAGCCTATGAAAACAAATACAGTTAATGTATCTGTGTCAGCTATGCTATACAGGTGCTGGTCATATAATTAGAATATCATCAAAAAGCTGATTTATTTCACTAATTCCATTCAAAAAGTGAAACTTGTATATTATATTCATTCATTACACACAGACTGATATATTTCAAATGTTTATTTCTTTTCATTTTGATGATTATAACTGACAACTAAGCAAAATCCCAAATTCAGTATCTCAGAAAATTAGAATATTGTGAAAAGGTTCAATATTGAAGACACCTGGTGCCACACTCTAATCAGCTAATTAACTCAAAACACCTGCAAAGGCCTTTAAATGGTCTCTCAGTCTAGTTCTGTAGGCTACACAATCATGGGGAAGACTGCTGACTTGACAGTTGTCCAAAAGACGACCATTGACACCTTGCACAAGGAGGGCAAGACACAAAACGTCATTGCAAAAGAGGCTGGCTGTTCACAGAGCTCTGTGTCCAAGCACATTAATAGAGAGGCGAAGGGAAGGAAAAGATGTGGTAGAAAAAAGTGTACAAGCAATAACCGCACCCTGGAGAGTATTGTGAAACAAAACCCATTCAAAAATGTGGGGGAGATTCACAAAGAGTGGACTGCAGCTGGAGTCAGTGCTTCAAGAACCACTACGCACAGACATATGCAAGACATGGGTTTCAGCTGTCGCATTCCTTGTGTCAAGCCACTCTTGAACAACAGCGTCAGAAGCGTCTCGCTTGGGCTAAAGACAAAAAGGACTGGACGCAGCCGTATACCAGGAAGTTTTAGAGCACTTCATGCTTCCTGCTGCTGACCAACTTTATGGAGATGCAGATTTCATTTTCCAACAGGACTTGGCACCTGCACACAGTGCCAAAGCTACCAGTACCTGGTTTAAAGACCATGGTATCCCTGTTCTTAATTGGCCAGCAAACTCGCCTGACCAAAATCTATGGGGTATTGTGAAGAGGAAGATGCGATTATGCCAGACCCAACAATGCAGAAGAGCTGAAGGCCACTTCAGCAACCTGGGCTCTTATAACACCTGAGCAGTGCCACAGACTGATCGACTCCATGCCACGCCACATTGCTGCAGTAAATCAGGCAAAAGGAGCCCCAACTAAGTATTGAGTGCTGTACATGCTCATACTTTTCATGTTCATGCTTTTCAGTTGGCCAAGATTTAAAAAAAAATCCTTTCTTTGTATTGGTCTTAAGTAATATTCTAATTTTCTGAGATACTGAACTTGGGATTTGTGTAATGAATGAATATAATATACAAGTTTCACTTTTTGAATGGAATTAGTGAAATAAATCAACTTTTTGATGATATTCTAATTATATGACCAGCACCTGTATATTATAAGCAAAAAAAGTAAAATACAAACATTAAATTCTAAACCTAAAAACAACTGATTGCTTACTATTTTAAAGCAGAAATTAAAATTAAAAATGGTAATAAACAAAAGCACAAAATGTTAATTTGTCAGAGAAGGAAAGATGCTGTAAATGCTTATGCTTTTGTTTGGAGCGCTTATAAATATAAAGCAAGTATGTTTCGGACAATTTGGATCATGTACCTTTACTGGAGCAGCTCACTCTGTGTCCTCTGCTATTTTCCATATGTGTTTTTGTCCATGGAAATGGGTTACTCACTACTGTAAAGCAACATGACTGGTTTCCCGGGCACAGCGTGCAGACGCAACTAATCGATAATCAAAGTTGTTATTGATTATTTTCATTGTCAATAATAATCAATTTTATCGATGAGTTGTTGCAGCCCTAGTGTACTTGACATAAAAAAAACACTGCTACAAGCTCAGTATTACTTTATGCTGTTGAAAAGGCAAGATTGTGTGTTGAACTTAACTTAATTAGGTTTAACCAACTTTGAGTCTTATTCATGATGTCTGTTTAATTTTCGTCTTAGGATGCTTCAGAGAGAGTTTGAGAGAGACTACAGCTTCCTTTCAAATGTAACCTTGACTTCTAACTTACATTACATCTTTACAATTCATGCATTTTATAAAGAATTTCAACATAATGTTAATGCAGAGAATTGACTGCCGGTTACATTGCCATGTCTGATGAAATTTTTTTCATTTTTTTCTTACTGAATGTCTTGTTCTATTGAGAATATTAAAGGCACTGTATGTAAGTTTCGCCGCTAGAGGTCGCTTTTACCAAAACAATAACAAACAATAACAAAGGCATAGCCTGATGAGGCTGCGAATGAGCGTAGAATCATGGGAGTTGTCATCTTCACATTTACAGATGATGTTTAGAAAGTAATCCAACGGGACTCAGGCAGAAATCATGTTCATGGGTTAGCGTATTAAAGTGTTATTAACGTTACTATGATATAAAGCAGGGCGGAGAGCATGGGACATTTTACATTTCTGTTTTTATTATGCTTATATGCCGCAGTCGGCTCCTTTCACCTTGTTCTTTATGCATATTTTATGATCAAAGTTGTGATTAAAGTTGTCTACCTCCTCCGTCCCTTTGTTACAATTATGTTTGATCACTTAAATTCACATTATTTTGACTTAATTCCAATGAAATGGCCACAAATGCTAAATTACTACTCGTACAGGTCACTTTATCTGACAAATCAAAATTGTGGGGTAATGCATTTAATTTTAAAATATATTGTATGGTGGAGAAAATGCTGTATTACTGTTACTACAAATAAAGCTCTTTCTGATTATTCTATGTTAGACACAAAATAGTGTTGTCTCTGAGGCATGGTACAAACATGTTACTCGCGGTAAATCAAGAAAACAATAGATTCAAACTATAAGACTAACAGTGTTGAACTATATAACAATGATTAGTTTTCTGTCAGTAAAGGTATCCAAACAGTTGCACGGCTAGCATAACATATGAAAGCGTCTTTGGTGCTTCCATGGAAATCAAAAGTAGCACGGATTTGACATCATTGACAAGTGCCGCAATGACAAGGTCTGTTACACTGGTTAAAATAGCTGATTTTACTGGATTTAAACATTGTTGAAAACATTTGGGATAATGTAAGTATACAAGTCAACAAAATATATAACATTGTTCTAGTGTTTTTTTTATTTTTATATTTTAATCCAAAGATCTTACATATTGTGCCTTTAATATCAGAAAAGTTTAAAATCTTTGCCC
This sequence comes from Elopichthys bambusa, assembly GCA_037101425.1. NCBI lineage: Eukaryota > Metazoa > Chordata > Actinopteri > Cypriniformes > Xenocyprididae > Elopichthys > Elopichthys bambusa. The sequence goes on from CM074446.1 coordinate 28,035,556, forward strand.
CATAAAGGGTCACAGACCTTGACTCAGATGTTGTTTTAGGTGATAAGTGTGTGTGACGAGACGTCTCTGCCCTGCTCACCGCGCTTCCTGGATGTGTTCAATGACACGGCGCTTATTCAATTCCCATCGGAAAATCTGAACAAACTGCCAGAAACCATGTGGATTGAGCCTTCAGAGCCACTGTACCAACACTGCCAAGATCTCGAGATCATCCAGAGAGAGAAAAGGAGCTGAAAATGTCATTGCTTTAAACATTGCTTATTTTTTGTTATATTTTACTAGTTTATTTCCAGTTTCTTTTTGTATATACTGTATATTTGGGTTTTTTATTCAAATAATAAAAATATGACATTTTTTCTTGGGACTTAAAGGGGAACTGTGGATTTTTTGCACCATTAATGTCACCAAGACGCCGATGGTGAAAACTACAAAATGAAGAAAGCTTGATGCATAACGCAAGTTCACACACAGAAATGAAACTTTATTTAGTCAAATACAGTATTGACTTCAAGACAGGCTTTCTTTGGGCATCATCTAGTCTCCACACTTCTTCTCCTTATGGTTTATTAGTAAAGATTGTGAATTGAGATGGTTGTATAGTCGAGTATCAAACACTGAGATTTATCTCTTCATATCTCACTGAACATCTGAGCTGCAGTAATGTCTCACTCTGTCTCAGCCTGTTTACCTTCATTCACAACACACTCTTTCCCATTTACCACTGCTGATTCTGACTGTGCTTCACTTACTGATGTCATAATACTACTTAATTTTGATTGGCTTTCAGTCGGGACACCATTGGTGATGTTTGAGTGGTGTTCCTCCTCTGCACATTTAATTTTTGAAGCACAATCTCCGTTATGCAGGTGGGACTCCATCTGGCCGTTCATGTTTGAGTGATCTGGTTTCTCAGAAGCGTCTGTTTCCACAGGTTGACCTTCTGCATTTCCGTCTGTGGCGTCTTGCTTCTGTTCCCCGTTGGATGTGGCCTCCTCAGTAACCTCTCCGCTATTAGTTGGTAGTTCTGAAGTTTTGTTCTCATGGGTAGATTCAGAGTTCTCCAGTTTCATCTTTTCAGCCTCTTCCGCTGCTTTCCTCTCTTTCAGCTTCTCTTTGAACTCCATAATTTTTGTGCTTAAGCAAAGACAACAAAAGCATTCAGCTATGTTTCTATTAACTAAAAATGCATCATTCAGAATCAGAAGTGAAAAATTCTTGAATGCACATCATTCACAAAGTTATTTCTTTCGTTTATGAGCTCTTTCGAAATTTAATTATTAGTAATAATAATAACCCCTACTACCAATAAGCAACGATTTTATTTTAATTCACATTTTTATGATAATATTATGTAAAGTAGAAATAAATATTAAAATTAAACATGATGGTAGTATTCGTTGTTCTGTCATTAACTGATGGTTTTTAAAATAAAAACAGGTGCATTATTGAGAATTTAATGAAAAATACAACTGAGAATAACGAGAAGTATATATACACAGTATGTATACCAAGGTGTCATGTTTTTGTACATTTCAACCAAGTAGTGCAATCCTAAAGTCTCTTTACCTGTATGAGGTCTTCAGAATGCCATTGACCAGAGCGAGCTGCTCCAGCGTTGTGTCCTGAGAGGGAACCAAACCCTGCGGTAGAGAAACAGAGCTCGTGTTTAACAAAACAAATGCAAGTCACATGTCGGCTCTCTTTTGAGCTGAGCTTACCTCAGGCGGTGTTTCAGAAAGCTCCACGCCTCCCTGACGAATTGACCGTTCTACACGCACAGCCTGCTGGGTAATGTTCTTCAGGAAGTCAGAGCTGCATTTGGTTTGAGGATGATCTTCACCGTACTGTTGCACCACACAAGCACGCTCAAAACACAATCGCATTTTTAAAGCAAAAACTCATCTCACAAACACAAAATCTTACCTTGTTCTGGAAGATGCTGTAAGCTTCCTTTTCATGATTCATGCCTCCTCTGTAGTCACCAGTCAAACACAGTCTCTGAGCCAGCATATGGTGACTGCGAAACAATCAAAAATGACCTCTCGCAACTTTAAACAAGTAACACAGATAACATAACTATAACTTAAGTTTGATTAGGCTCTGATCCAAACCCTAATGAGCCACCTGAGTGCGTAATTAGGCAGTCACTTAAAGGTACCTTAGAAGGTTGTATAAATTTGGAACAGCCAAATAATGCTTAACATTTGCCTATATAAGCAGCTCACTGGGGTTTGGATCGGAGCCTTAGAGCTTGTGATATATGAGCATGAGCAGGTCATTGCATGATTACTATACAACTCCATTTGTTTTTAAGTAAAGCATCTTGTCTTACATAAGAGCTGTTGACAGGTCTATGTCTCCTCTGAAGGAGCTGTTGAGTTTCAGTGCGCTCTGTAGATACTGTAATGATTGTTCTCCCTGAAGAACCAATCCCAGAGAAGCCTGAGGGAGAAACAGAGATAAACATCATCATTCAAACTAATACTTCTTTTTGGGATCTGAGATAACTTGATTATGCTTGATGATGTTTACATCTATAACTGCAGTGTAAGGATGATCTCCTCCGTGAACCGTCAACAGAAGAACTTTGGCACGATACAGGCAGCGCTGTGCCAAGGCGGTTTCGCCTCCAGCGAACAGATACACTGACAACAACACCTGGAATGAAATAAATAATCGCATTAGATGATGGTCCATGCACTTTAAAAAGTAGTTCTGTTTTGGTTTTGTGAGAACGTGACTCACGTATTGCTGAATGGTGTTGGGATGATCGAAGCCCAGAACCCTTTCGCTGATGATTACGACCCTCAGCTGCACGCTACGAGCCTGCAGGGGACAAAAGAGACAAGGTGAGAAATGCTGAGATCAGAAAACAGTGACAGTTTCAGGTGTGTTCAACATGTTAATGGAATAATTCACCAGCCACATGAAATGTAATTGATTCCCCATTGACTACCATAGTATTTATTTTTTCTTACTATGGTAAGCATATTTACACCGTCTGAATCGTTCCCTATCCCCTATATAGTGCACTATGTGCCTTTCAGCACATGGAAAATAGTAAATGTGTGAACAAGTGACTGATTTTAGCAGCAGCTTCAGCGTTTATTTATAATGTAGGGGGCGGGACGGAAAATCTGACGAGAAGCTTAAATGCAGAGTGATGTCATCAAAATCACTGATTCATATCGGCAAAAGCGAAAGACTAAGTTTTGAATGTTTATATCTTCTAAATATGAATTTTGTCATTGTTTTGGAACACACTAGCTTATTGATAACAGTAAGGCTAACATGGAAAGCCAAAAAGACTTTATCTACTTAGCGGAGGGGGAGGGGCATCAGACTCTGATGTTGAATGACAAAATAACCAAATTAATACGCTACACCAGGGGTCAGTGTTGCCAAGTCCACAGTTTTCCTGAGGAATTGGGCCACTTTAACACTGTTGCTATGGGTTGTTTTTCAAGTCTGTGGGTTGAAGTGACCCCAAATAACATGGAATGCAAATTTTACCAGGGAAACCCTGCCAAAAACGCATATTTTACCCCCCAGATTGCGGGTTTTTGCTCAAAACAAGAAAAAATATCTGCCAGTTGGGTCAGAAAAATAATCTTGTTTTTCCTTTGAATTCAGTTCACATTGGCAGATTTTTTTTTTCTTGTTTTAAGAATAAACTCACTTAATATCTTAAGTATTTTTGCTTTACAAGTAAACTGGAAAACAAGACAAAAATACAGATTTTTTTCTTTTTAATAATTTTTCTATGATGTTTTTTTTATTATTTCTAAAAAGAAATAAGCAGTAGTCACTAAATATTCTCTTGGTTAACTTGAATATGAGCTTTAATTTGCAATCACCTAAAAGGTCCTATTATACAAAAAGCTGTCCTATAAGCCACTGGGCAGCAAGACACACCCTAGATAGTACACACAATCGTACCTCAGCAGGATGGCCCTGTACATAGGCCACTTTTGCCAGCAGACTAAGACATTGGCAGGCTTCGGGGTGAAGGTCATCACATATGCGACCGAAGAGGTACGCAGCTTCTTTCAGCTGCTCGTAGGCCTGCTCCAGTAACCCTATGAGGGGAACATGACGTAGGTCAAGAGGCTGTTCACACGACTTAATTACTGCACATTGGTCCATAAATACCTTTCTGAAGACTGTTCTGAGCCATCTTGAACATCCGTGTGGCATCTGTGGTTGTCATGGTTATGTGCTTGACGACGGGCAGAATGTTGAGCACGTCATCCGGAGAGATGGGAGCTTTGTTGCGGTTGTCAAGAATGTATTCTCTGAGGCGGAGCTGCAGGACATTCACAAACAGTAAGTGTTTTTCTATGACATAATCAGAAAAGTCAAAGCACAGACACCCTACAATCTATCAATGAAGATCGTTGGACTCGGCAAGGATTCGGGTATCTAAGGAGAGGACACCCATGAAAATAAGTCAACCACATCAAAGGTTATGAGCATGTGAATATTTGATTTCACCACTAGGTGGCACTGTCTCAAACCTTCTCAAGCTCCTTCAGGGTATTGTGATAATGACCCATACCCAGTTTCGTAATGATATGCTAATGTGTTAAAAAAAAATACAGCATTCTGCTACAAACTACAAAATGGCCGATATGGTAAAATTGGATATCATTTAACTCGGCATGCTGCCCTGAATCTAAAAAGACCAGTTTTATAATTTGGCCAAACTGTTCGGAAGTTATAAGCAAAAATAGCCAATTTTGCCATCTCCAGACCAGTATGTGGCGCTGTGCCAAATGCAGCATGTAGCCTCAGGTCATGCTTGTGATGACATGTACAAAGTTTGGTCAGCATACACTAAAGCATTGCAGAGATACAGCCTCGCGTCCAATTTGGCATGTTCTTCTTCGAATTTGTTTGTGCGTTATTCAAGAATGGTTGAGTTTATCAAAAAGCATTTTTTTATAACTTTTTGCCAGCATAGTCTGCTGATGATCTGATTTGATTTTCATGAAAATTGGAGCAACCGTCTAGGAGGAGTTTGGCAGGAAAAGTTTCATGATGGAAAATGATGTCATAGGGTGCAATCGAATCTTATTGAGTCAAGGAATCAGAGGAAAATAACCCTTCTAACCCTTATGGTTCAAAAGTTATTAGCGTAAACATGAGTGAAACTTTGGATGGCACTAGAGAGTTTTGTCTAGAGACACTAAATTTGCTGTAGTTAATGTTGAAACTGTCCTCTATCAGTGTGCCAAACTTTCCCGCAAGTGGTTCTATGGGCTGCCATAGACTTTCAGAGCGGAAATGGAAGAATAATAATAATAACGCCAACGATTACAATTATGTCAATCATGACAAACCTTAGCCACCAAACATATTGCAGAAATATTAGTATGCTCTTTCAAATTGAACCATTGCTCGGTTCAACGCAATACCTGAATGCCAGTCTTCAAGCACATCTCTCTCAACAAGGACATCTTCTGGAGTCCGTACTGCTCTACTAGATGGTCCACATTTGACCTGCATACAAAAAAAATTGACTTTATGAAGTCACATGAAAGGCTTAAAACATTTGGAGAAGAGTGAATGATCTTCGCTCACCCTAGTCCTTCTTTAAGTCTGTATGTTTCTTGAGCATCTTGACAGATCTGACTCCACAGTTCATTCCCGCTGAGTGCAGTCCATGTCGTGCTGTCGGCAGCTCCTCCCCCTCCCCCTCCACGGCCACGCCTTCTGGAGCGCTTCTTAGACTCCTCCCCATTTAATGCTGAACTGAAGTGAGGCACCAATAAGCAGCAGAGGAAATGACTCGCTGCCGCAGACAGGTTAGACGTCTCCACTCCCTGAGCAACACAACAGACACAATTTTATGTTTTTTTTACTCATTAAGTAGATTAAACAAAATCAAGCTCTGTATATAAAATTGGTATGTCTAAGTATGTCTAACTTTATCCACATACATACAGTATAGTCGCATAGGGCGATGTATGCTATATAGCAAATCTCAACTGCTTGATTGCTTGTATCATCATCGCAAAATGTAAACTATATTATCGCCCAGCTCTAATCTGCTAAATGCGACTATAAAGCATGGAAGTATTAGGATATTATAAAGTTTAACATTGTGATTTTCTGTAAAGCTGCTTTGAATGTGTACTGCGTAAAGCACTATATAAATAAATTTGACTTGTCTAAGTAAAATGAAATACCTGAATGTAGCCACTGAAGAACCGTTGGGCACAACGCACTACAATCTCTGCAAACGCCAACCTCTGAGAGAGATGGTAAGATATGATTAGCAAAGTTAAAATTTCAACTCAAATTTAAAATCTACCCCAGGTATAATGGATTGTATAATGGATTGCATTTTACCGTGATGTGTCTCAGTTGATGTTTGAGATCTGATTGGCTGATGGACAAGATCAGGTGACCTAGATAGCGGAGGTTTATGCCCTTCTGATGGAGGGCTTGTCGTAAAGAAGCGCCATCCATCGGTATGTCAGTGCCATGAATGCAGTCGTTCATCTGAAAGTGCATGTTGATACTTCAGTGCAAAACTGTAAAAACTTTCTCTCACACATATACACATACATTTCCGCTGAAAAGTTTGGGGTCGCTAAGATTTTTATGTTTTGAAAGAAGTCTCTTCTGCTCACCAGTTCACTCAAGGCTGCATTTATTTGATCAAAAATACAGGGGAAAAAAAAACAGTAATATTGTGAAATATTATTACAGTTTAAAAGAAATGTTTTCTATTGTAATATATATTAAAATATAATTTATTCCTGTGATGCAAAACTGAATTTTCAGCATCATTACTCCAGTCTTCAATGTCACATGATCCTTTAGAAATCATTCCAATATGATGATTTGCTGCTCAAGAAACATTTCTGATTATTATTGATGTTGAAAACAGTTGTGCTGCTTCATATTATTGTGGAAATCGTGATGCATTTTTGTTCTTTGATTCTTTGATTAATAGAAAGTTCAAAAGAACAGCATTCATTTGAAACATTATAAGTAACATTATAAGTGTCTTTACTGTCACTTTTGGTCAATTTAATGCATCCTTGATGAATAAAATCATTTCATTCTTTAAAAATCTTACTTAACCCAAATCTTTTCAACGGTAGTGTATAAAAACACAAAATACACTCACAAATGCTGGTATTTGGTCCTTAATGATGAAAGATGCTGCTTCCTTCAGTAATCTCTTCTGAAGCTCCACGGCGTCACTCTCTGAGCTGGGAAACTGCACGCCTACCCAAAGAGAGAGTAAAACAGTATTTAAGGTCTCTAACTAAATTTCTAGTTACAGAAGTTATTATGTTTAGCTATAAAGACGGATGATTTCTGTTTAAGACAAATATGACTATATTACAGTAGCTCTGTTCCAAAACCTAGTGAAGCTGCCTACATAGACAGCATTTTAAGGCTTGTAATGTCAAGACTGTTTTAATATTATAGCTTTTAAGAGATGTTTTAGCCTAATTCTAAGGCAGCATCTTATGTATCCTACATGGAAAAGGCAATTCCAGAATGTATAAAATAGTTGTATATTTCACCCAATATAATATGTGTGTGATGTCATTAGCATAGAAACATGTCGAGTCTCCCACGTGCTTCACATGAGCATTTAAAACTAGTCACTTATTAGGCTCCATTTCATTGGATACCACCTAAATAGACAGTATATAGCAAAGAAACTCACTAGGGTATTGAACAGAGCTTTTATGTAGTTTGGTTTAGTGCATACACATTTTTCGGTCACACTTTAGATTAGGGTCCAATTCTTACTATTAACTATGACTTTTGCCTTAATAAACTCCTAATTACTGCTTATTAATAGTTAGTAAGGTAGTTGATAAGTTTAGGTAGGATTAAAGGATGTAGAATAAGGCATTAATATCTGCATTATACTAATAAACAGCTAATATCCTAGTAATATGCATGTATATGAAACCAGTTATTAGTGAGAATTGGACCCTAAACTAAAGTGTTACCAATTTTTCTGACTTTAAGCTTTTCCTGACCTGGGGAGAAGATATTAGGGTTGAAACGCATCTCAAAGATGATGTCACTGACGGATCCCACATCTTTGCAAGCTCTTCTTACTGCGTCTATGTTTCGAGAGTCACCTGACAACACACAAATACACACATACAATAATTCCTCGGAAACAGATTTATACCAGACACCTAGTCCAACATCCCATGAAAGAAAATAATTGTTCTCACCAGATTTCATACACTCTTCCACTTCTCCGTTCTCCTCCATGTGAGCCTTCACTCGCTGCGTGAACTGAGCATGTCTGAAATACGAAGACAAATTGTGCTCATAAGGATGTACACAAATAAACAAACCTTTTGTAAACCGTCTGTACATTTAAATGTGAAGTGTGCAAGTTATAGGATGTTTTAAAACTTCCTCCTATCCTAGTTTAACATGCAAACTTTTGTATATGATTTGTTTCTGCCCACTTAATGAGATTGTGTGGAAAACTGTTGTTTTATAAGGTAAATTGAAGAATAATTTTTATATTGTTAGTAATAATTTAAGATGAAGTTACTGGACTGAAGCAACTTAAGTTTACTTGATTATCCTTTACATTTTAGAAAAGTCATGTTAAAATGTAAGTATCAAATATGAACCATCAGGCTTTTGAGGAACGTTTATTTGTTCATCTCTCAATTATCATTGTATTGCACTGCATTAAAGAGATTTATCTTAAAACTAAGCATTTAAAATGTTATTGGGAAACTGAGTGACAACTGATATTTCTATGCATTTTGGCCATTATCTTTTTGGCCATATAAATATCAGCAACCGCAACACACTCGACCAATGGTGTGAATTTGTGGCGGGGCTATCTGTTCGATTGACCAATGGTAGGCCTTGGAAACCTGTCAAAACTCACTTGTGTTGAATGAACGCCTTCACTAGCTCCGGCCGTAAACGACACAAAACGTGAGGGTGACATCTGGGAAAACTGCCTTCCTTTTGCTCTTTTTCTATTCCTTCTTCTCCGTCTTCCACTTGGAAGTTGGCATCAGCAGGCATAGTACGATACACATCCAGCAGGTAATACCGACCATCGGCCCCCAGTATCCCCTGAGCATCTACAGAGGTGAAGAGGGGCAACTGATGCCCGGACGGCCCCACAACCGCGTGTCTTTGCAGAGAAAGAGCCTTTGCCGCCTGAGCCAGCAGCTCTAGGAGTTTCCGTCTGGATGGATTTTCCAGTGGCCCTGCACTAAAGCCGTATAAAAGGCCATTGGGAACCTCAGCCTGCTCGGGGCCCTGAAGACCAGGTGCCAGGCCCTGCGCAGAAAGCCGAACACCGCGATAGTCAGCCAGCGCGGTGGGGATGGTGTGCAGGTTTTGGAGGTCTCCGCTCAGGTCGCTGTAAGCCTGAACACACCGCAGCTCGAGGCGCTGAGCGGCTCTGTGACCTCGTTCTCCTCCCAGCCACTCCTCTCTGCGTGTCGGCATACTCATGAACACCCCGCCGCATAAGAACGCCGGGTCCTCGTGAGAACCGTTGATTGGGTCGACAAAACCATCGATCACCTTCTCTGCCGCCTGAGCAACAGCCCACACAAAAGCGCTGTTCACCTGTGACAATGAAAGATAAGAAGTGGTGTAAAAGCTGCTTGGAAACTATGGTTTTCAAAGCAAAGCAATGCAATAAAATATTTTTAAAATCATTGTTGAATCAGTTTTCTGAACTGGTTCATTGAACTGAACTAAACTGATTCACTAATAGGAACTGGACTTTTAATTTATGATCATGTTCAACACAGTGTGACAGACAAACAGTGATGTGGATGTTTGCTGAAAAAAAACACTGAGAACAGCTAAGCTACTGTCACGCTACTGATAAATGTACAGTAGTTAAAGGGATAGTAACCCCAAAATCATCCTATAATTTACTCAACCTCAAGCTATCCTAGGTGGATATGACTTTCTTCTTTCAGTCAAACACAATCGGAGTTATATTAAAAAATATTCTGGCTCGTCCAAGCTTTATAATGGGAGTGAACTGATATTTTGAAGCCCAAAAAAAGCACATCCATCCATCATAAAAGTAATCCATACGACTTCAGGGAGTTAATAAAGGCCTTCTGAAGTGAAGCGATGGATTTTTGTAAGAAAAATATTCATATTTATAACTTTATAAACTTACTGGCTTCCATACGCGAGTTGAATCCAGCTGAAGTGTACCTTTGACCTGACGCATGACATACTGACGAACGCAGGAGCGCAGAGAATAGAGCAAAATAAAACACCGGTCACGAATTAGAAGTCTAAAACGAGATTTTTTTTAAAGAGAAATGTTGGAGGAGCTTAAGTTTGTTGCCCAGCCCTATTAGTTTGAACCGCGAGAGGTGTCTACTGTCAATGACTCTCTCGTGAACGCGCGGACGGACGGTACCGGAAGCTAGTGATTATAGTTATAAATAAGGATATTTTTCTAACAAAAACTCATCGCTTCACTTCAGAAGGCCTTTATTAACCCACTGGAGCCGTATGGATTACTTTTATGATGGATAGATGTGCTTTTTTGGGCTCGGTGAGGCTTGAAGTAAATTATGGGATCATTTTCATTTTGGGGTGATTTATACTTTTAATAGTATATATTTATTTTTACTTTTGGGACAAAATAGCAAAAAAACATCCCTTTGGAAAAATTCAAAAAGGTAAAAATGATCCATAAATAAAGTAATACAAGACGTTTTGTCTAGGGTTTGGTTTGGCTTAGTCTGTAGTAATAATAATTAGCGTTATATGGAAACAGTAGAAGCCTGTGCTATGCCGTCACATGAATATCTAGGTAAAAGTGTGCTCAGACCTGCAGTAATGCTCGGTCTCTCTGAAGTCTCTCCTCCAGACTTCTCTGAGGAAGTTCTCTGGCTGCTTGAAGCTCCTTATTCCAGTCAGCAGCCTAAAACACACAGAAGAACATGTGAACATGACACACACAGACAGGCAGGAGGACAAAAGCGCAGTGGAGAACACAGAGAGGATAAGACTGAGGAACAATATCTCCTTCACTGTGACAAATACCAAGACACAAGATAGAAAAACTTAGGAAAGCCTTTGTGCCATTATCCCATGCTTCCCTATCCAAAATAGAACCATTACAAATGATATAATTATATAAAGTCTTTATCTTATTTCTACATGTTAATATAACTTTTTAAATATGAATTTATAATAATTAGTATTAAATAATATTATGTTTGGTAACACTTTATTTTACAGTGTCATTGTTACATGTAGTTACTGTAGTAATAACTATAAATTATGCATAATTACATGCAATTAACCCTAAAGCAAACCCTCATCCTAACCCTAACCCTATAGTAAGTACATGTAGTTAATTATTATTGCTCAGTACTTACATGTATAATTACACGTTACACAGACACCTTAAAATAAAGTGTAACCTTATATCTTATTTCATCTTATTTACTTATCTTTAATACGAATTTATAATAATATTATATTCTATTTTATTTTATTTATTTACTTTATTCTATGCATTATATTTTTTAAATATGAATTTATAATAATTACTATTAAATAATATTACATTTTATATTATTTTCATTACTACTGTTTTTGGGTAAATCACATGAAAACACTGCAATACTTCACTCCAGAATCAAAAGAATAATAATATTTTAAATAAAAAATTTGAAACCTATTTTGTACACCATTAAGATTTTTTTTTTTTTTTTGCATTTTGAGATTATTTTCATGACAATTAAGCAAATTTCCCAACAAAAATTCTCATTACAATAATGCATTACTTTAAGTTTGGTGGTTTTAATCTTAAACAGTAAAATTGCTTTAATAAATCTTTTATTTGATTTATTCTCTTTTTAAATAGATAATAATTTTCATTTAATTTCATACTATATTAATTTCATTACTACAGTTTTTTTTCTGCTAATTGCACTGATGCACAGTCATATTAATATAGAGCTGCACTGAAACATGTGAGTGTAGGACAGGTGTGTGTGTACCTGCGCATTGAGGTCCTGGTCCAGACCCAGCCGGCAGCTGAAGCTGGATTTGTGCGAGTGAAGCGAGGAGACGCCCAGCCAGCTGAGTGTGCGGTACGGAGTGGACAGCTTCTCTTCAGCCGGCAGAGAGGGCCTGAATGGACAGAGACGCTCAGTGAACTGCTCTAAAGTACATGTGAGTGCTGTGAGATTGTCTGAGGGTCACCTGTGCCGCAGTGCGCCGAGGTTGTGTTTGAACTGTGGGCTGATGTGGGACAGCAGGTCAGTCAGACAGTGGCACACTGGAGTAGACTGAGCAGGACGAGGGTCAAACACATCGAGGGTTGACCTGAAAAAAAAAAATACAGCTTTTAACATTGTAACATTTTCATGACAGTACATTTTCCCACAAAAATTCTCATTACTGTAATGCATCCAGACATTATATTATATTATATTATATTATATTATATTATATTAGTGTGTGTGGTAATGTTTGATAGTTTTGTGATGGGCTTTGTTATTTTTGTCTATGCAGCAACATAAATAACAAATTTCCCTTCGGGACAATAAAGTATACTTTGACTTTATATACTTTTGAGTTTGTTTGTTTTTTGTAATTCCCATTATCCAATTACATTCTCAAACCTATAAAAATATATCTATAAAAATAACTGCAAATATAAAATACAATAAAGGTTTTTTTTTTTCATATTATTTAGCATAAATAAAATATATCAATATATATAGCTTTTTTCCTTTAGTAATGAAAATGACATTTTTGAAAACATTAATGACATTATAAATGGACTTTATGCAAAATATAGTATATATTGTGTAGTGTCTACTATATTTTGGAAATCGTATTCGAAACAATATGCAAAATGCAATGATCAACATTTTTTACAGTAGTATACTACATTTTTGTCACATGACCTTTACGCTGCTACATTGCATGTTTAATTCATCTTGACTGTTTTTTTTTTTTTGTTGTTGTTGCTTTTTTTATTATAGGTTTTATGTAAAATGTAACTTTTGACAGTGAGATCAAGAAATAATTCTAATGCAAAAAAAAAAAAAAGTAGTATTGTAGCATGCAACTATACAAACATAGTCATAACACAGAGTCTTACCTGTTCAGGTAAAACCCACGTGGGCAGGAAGTGATGTCACACTGCTTGCCCTCCAGAGTGTGGACACTGATGTACAAGAAGTCACCCTGCAGTTTCCGAAAACCAGGAGGAGGGTTCCAGCAGCTGAGTGACAGGTCGAGCAGGTAATTGGGAGCCTATAACAGAATCAGTTAGTTGCATTTATTATGAGAGTGAAAAACAAAGTTAAATGCCAAACAAGGTTTATTTGTGTGTTATTTGACATACTTCACTGGGTGTGTTGGTGGGCAGCAGGGTCGTCAAAGGAGGAAGTTCTGAAACTCCAGGCAGAATGTAGGCAGGAGGGGGCGGGGCTTCAGCAGACTGCTCTGTCTTACTATTGGCTCGTCTGTTCTTTGAGTGCATAGTGGGAGGGGCTTCTAATACACACAATTAGAGAGTCTCATTGCCATGTGCATAAAAATAATAAATGCATTTTAAATTATTTAGAAGCAGTACCGAATACAGAAAGAAGTAACACAAGAAAAAAAGATCTACCAGGCGTTTGGGTGAGTGTGTTCAATACAGCGGGTGATCGGCCCTCCATCAAGGCATCTTGGGGTCTGGCAGCTTTCAGCATCTCTTGCACACATGCCAGGTGAGCCTGTGCCGACCGAGGGGAGTACGGCTCTATAACATGCACACAAAGCTCACTTTATTACACCTAAATCAGGCCTTTTCTCCAGCTCCATTGATCTGCTGAATTTCAATGCGTCTCATCTTGTAAGACTATGATTTTTCCAATGAGCAATAAAATCATCTATTCAATCCTCTACTTTCCCACACTACTCATAATGAGTGCCATGTGACTCACTTGGCTCTGAGAAAGGTTTCATTAGTGTGCCATTAAACGGGTTGCAAAGAAATCAAGAAGTTGCAAAACCAGTATAGCAAAATCCCCCACTGATCCCTGTGGAAATTCTCACTAAAATCAGCTTAAACTGGCTGCTGTGCTTTGGAACATGGTAGCTGATTTCTAGCTGGTCCAAGCTGGCTGACCAGCACAACCTGGCTAGACTTGTAGACAACCTTGGACTCGCAATAAATCAGGTACCAGCTGGTCATACTCGCGCACACACATCTTCTCACAGCGTGCGAGTTCTCATTCGCTTCAAATATTGAGTTCTCTTTCAAGTCTTGTGCTTGAACGGACAAATTCACACAAAAATTATGTCATCATGCCCGTCTTGGCGAGTATCCTAGCAAACATAGTCGGTTATGTCTTAAGTGAACGTACAGTACCAGTGTACTGGATTCATTATGTCTTAAAGTGACAGCAGCCTAAGATTTCTGCTGTCTGTGTTTTTAATGTTAATCAAATAATACCTGATAAACTTAAAAAAAAAGAACTGTTTATTTTATTTGTATTTTTGCTCTATTCTATTTATTTGTGCTGCTGCTTGTAGTTTGATTATTTGTTCTTATTTTCTTTATTTTTTTGACAGCAGTCCTTTTTTTCCTGAACATAGCACATGCCGAACCATACCGAAACTGTGACAAAAACCGAACCATGAGTAAAGTTTTCCAGTGGTTTATGATCACTGGATAAGCTAGGTACTGGATCAGTGTTGTTATTGTTAACTAACTGTAAAGTAAAACTATTCAACATTTTTGGTAATTGAAATAAAGATGAAATGAACTAAATTATGCATATTAGATGAAAATCTTAAACTTAAAATTAGAAATGCTCCCTTGGCAACTAACTGAAATAAGTACTAAAATTACTAAACTAAATAATAAATAAATCAGAGCTATATATAAAACCTAAAATAAAAATAAAACTGAAAATATATATATATTTTTAAATCAAATTCAAAATATTAATAAATACCATAATAGTATATAAATAATAATAATAATAATAATAAAATAACATTGCTACCACTATATACATTAAAATGCAGAAAGGTTAAAAAATGAGTTGTTCAACTGATTCATCAAACGAACTCAAACAATTCACTCACAAATGATTCACTCAAGTTTTACTGTAGACTTGAGCAATATCTAGCCAATGAAATGTTTTATAACTAGAATTGAAATTTCCTTGGATTCACAATTTTTTTCAAGCCAGAAAAACAATATTCCCTGATATTTCCAGGTTTTCCGTGACTGCAGAAACCCTGAAACCAGCTGTGCTTACCAGTCTAAACTGGTCAAGCTGCATTTTGAAACATGGTAGATGGCCCAACAGATGGTCAACCAACATTTAACTAAAAACCATCAGCCACGCTCCAAAACATACTTACAGGTTTATCTGGATTCACCACCAAATGTCCTTATATCCATATAACATATGTAAGTCTACTAGAAGTGAACAAAAGTAAACATCCCAAATGGAAGATCTTGCAGTTTACCTTCCACTAAACGGAGAGTGACTCCAGCTTTGAAGCCCTTGACGTCCTGGAGCTCACTCATGGGGTCAAGGGTCACACCTGAAAGGGCCAGAGCGACCGATGTGCGAGGCGCCACCTCCTCCCTGCCCAGTACGGTCATGATGGCATCCTGGACCAGCCAGAATCCATGAACCTGCAGAGAAAACATTCAAAACATCAGCAAACATTTAAGCTGCATGACAAGTGCTTTGCATCTTTTGATGTTCTGTTGACAGACGTATTTGAAAATATTTGCATTGCAATCTCACAGATGAAATTCTTTAGTAAAAAATGACAGAATCTAGACTACTGCACCACCCCAAAACCCACTTTATTCATGGACGTATGTTTGACTAGCGTTGATGATAAAAGCTCACCTGCAACTCAAAGGGCTCGACACCTGCACCCTGAACCTTCACAGGAAATGACCCATCATCGTCTTTTTTGCTTCCAGTTGCTTTTCTCCCATTCTCTGAACATGAGACATCTGCAGAGTGAAGGGGGGTAAAGCATTCTTCACTTTGAGCTAAAAAATGTGCTTCAAGCCAAAAACAGAGTTACATAAGAGAGTTAGGAAATCTGTCCAAATGCCATGAAAGAAACTGAAGAAAGAACAATTAAGGTTTTCCATGCTAGAGTGCACTAACTCAAGAGCTCCATGGTACTACCATGTTTTTTTAGACATGCTGCCATTGCATACAATGTTTTGTGGATATGTACCATAATAATACCACTATTTTATTTAAAGTACATTGGTATACCATATAAATACAATGGTACAAGATTATTTGATAAAATGTTTGAGATTTTTTTTTGATATTTAATTTCATAAAGTTATCATTTAATACCATTGTATACAGTGCCAGTGAAGTCTGGACATAAAATAAAATAAAAAAATAAATAAAATAAAAAATAAAAAATAAAATAAAATAAAATAAAATAAAATAAAATAAAATAAAATAAAATTAAATTAAATTAAATTAAATAAAATTAAATAAAATTATCTTCCTGTAAAAATATCTAATTATCATTATTTTTAAATACATTTTATTAATAAATAAATATAAAAATAAATAAATTTGTTATACATTTTAATAATAAAAATCGCAAAT
>CM074446.1:28057183-28067183 GCA_037101425.1 Elopichthys bambusa
AAAAAGAAACTTAATGCTCCTAAAAATAGGTATTCAAAAAAATCCTCATCACCAAATGAAAATTTAAAAAACAAAATTGCTTAGAAAATAGTGTCAATGCAAAAAATCTTAATGGTCCTAAAAATAGAAAGAAAATAATTTTCTTGAAGAAAAAAAATGAAAGTTAAATAAATTGTGGGTTGTGGAATATGACATTTTTGTAAGATTCTCTTAGATGACTCAACATTGGAAAGAAATTAGCTACTTACAGAGAAGTGCATGTACTTGTGTGTGTGTGAGTAACTGATGTGCTGCATTATTCAATCCTTTACACACCTATCCAGCTCGAATTAAATCTGAACGTTTTTTTTACTTTATTTCAAGGCCTCTTTGTATTTGGTCCTGTAGTAAGAGTCATTGCCAGACTTGCTGAAATGTGACAGAAGTCAGACTGTGCCCAGAAGAGGTTCAGCATGTTGAGCTGTAAACCTCAGGCCACTCATGCACACCTCAGTTATGTAACATCTCAGCAGCTGCTGCACAAATTGTCGCATTTTTCCATCCCCAACAGCTTGAAAGTTGTGAAATAAAATCACAGCTGAGCAGATCGAAACAACAAAAGCAGTACTTGAGTGGACGGTATCACTGCAGTCACGTAACAAAGCACTTGAAAGTGACTTGAGAAACAATCCACCTTCTCTGTAATTCACTTTCTGTGTGGGTGTCAGCAGCGCTCGCGGGAGGGGCCAATGTTTAGAAACTCACTTGGCAAGTAGAGAAATATTCAAGAGATCTTGTCTTACATGAACTCTTATAGCCTAAGTAACGTATAGTCAACTACACAAGCAGACAAACTGTTTCCTCAGGCGAAATAGAGATGTGTAAAATGGCCATAGATAGTGAGAGTCAGTCAGACATTTTACAACTAGACTAAAGGGTTCCTGATGGTTTCACACCTAATTCTTCACCTTAATTCCTAATTATTTTTTTTTGTAGTGTCTTTCCTTCTTGGCCTGTTTTTGTATGACCCTGCTGAATTAATGAGTGTTTTGCTGTCTATTGGTCACACCTTAATTTTGCAATTTCTAGTATTGCATTAGTATTGCATCCTTCTTGTGAGCATATAATAATTTTTGACTTTTCAGTCTGAGTTTTTCCTCTTTTTGGGCCCATTTTGGGCCAAAAGAATTATGCACACCTGAATTTAAGGTGTTTTTCATTTCCAGCTTTCCTTAACAATTATATATTACTTATAAATGATTAAATACAAAATTAATAGTAGATTAATGTGGTGTGGATTTAGTAAATTGTGACTGGAAAAAAAATATAATCAGAATATCAATTTGCATGATTATATGTGTGTGTATATAGATAGATAGAACTTATTTTATTTCAGCTAGTTAAGGCAACATTTCTCATTTTCATTTAGTTTAACTTGATATACTAAAAGAACTAAAACTAAAATAAAAACTATATAGACATTAAAAAAAACTCAAATTTACTAATACTAACTAAAATCAATAATAGCTTTAATCAAAATGGAAAATATTAAAATACAAACGGATTAAAAAAATATTAATAAGAACTTAAAGTGTCTCAATGATACTCAAACAACACTGTCTAAAAATAGGCTTCATTTTCTTCAAGGCAAGTCATTTTCTTTCTCGACCAAAATGGAGGGGGAAAAAACAATTACCTTATATGATAATCCAATATTATAAATCTACATTTACATTTACACATTTGTTTTACTGTTGGAGGAATGCCATAATTTATAATATTTAAAAAAAAAAAAAAAGTATAGTAATAACAAATATATATATTTCACTATCACAAAAACTATTTTGTGAAAGTGAAATCTGAATTACACAATTACATTTTACATAAATTAACATTAAATTTAACAAAAAAAAAAAAAAAAAAAACATAGTCCAGCAGATGAAAATAATGCATCTGATCACTTAATAAAGTACCAGCGCATCTTTCCTCAACAACACGCATGATTTAAGGAATCAAACGCTGCAGGACGACACACACACTGAACTTTAGAGGTTTGATCACTAACATTATAGTATTAGTGATGTAAGGCAAAGCAGACGCACACCTATGGAGGTGCAAGTTGAGGGAAAAAACTAGAGTTCAAGAAGAACAACTGCACACTTCAAATATAAGTGTTGAAGTGTGCAGTTATAAATATAAGCATAGTCTATTTATTTACCAACGCTTCGGTTAGTGGATGAGGATGATACCTTGACAAAGCCTACTAGCCGAAACGCTGTTAAATAAATAGACTATGCTTAAGAGAGTGTGCAGTTGGTTGTCTTTCAACTCTTCATCACTGCTGTTAGCAAACATTCTGTAGTGTGATAGAGCAAGAAGAGACAGCGTGGAGACATAAAAAAGAAATTTATTTGTTCTGGTCTGTGATGATATGTTTACTAAAGTTCAGTTTCCACTTAGATGCCTCACGAGATGCCAACATTGTTTTACACTGGAATTCTTTATCTGTCCACAGGCTTTCAGAGTAATCCATCCGTGTGATTCCAGAGAGTGAGGCACAAGCAGGAAGATCTTGTTCATTAAAAATGTCTTATGGCACGTGTGTCCTGCTGTGTTGGTCCGGCATGTAGTCAGACAGGTCAGAGGTCGCTGTATGTCCGGGTGTCAGATCGGTGGCCAGATTTTACTGACCTCTCCATGAAGAGACTCTGGGATCCACTGACAATACACTGACATCAGATCTACAAGGAAAAGATAAAGCCATTTGTGTCTCTTTCCAAAAAAATGTCAGATTGATATTTATCAGCTACCGTTCAAATGTTTGGGGTCAGTTCATGTTTTTAAAAGAGTCTCTTCTGCTCATCAAGGCTGCTTTATTTGATCAAAAATAGAATAAAAACAGTAATATTGTGAAATATTATTACAATTTAAATAACTGCTTTCTATTTGAATATATTTTAAAATGTAATTTGTGATGCAAAGCTGAATTTTCAGCATCATTACTCCAGTCTTCAGTGTCACATGATCATTCAGAAATCATTCTAATATGCTGACTTGCTGCTCAAGAAACATTTCTGATTATTATCAATGTTGAAAACAGTTGCTGTTTCACATTTTTGTGTAAACCGATCCATTTTCTTCAGGATTCAATGAATAGAAAGTTCAAAAGAATTTTGATATTTATTTGAGGTCGAAATCTTTTGTAACATTATAAGTGTCTTTACTGTCACTTTTGATCAATTTAATGTATCCTTAATGAATAAAAACATTAATTTCCTTAAATCTTACTGACCCCAAACTGTTGAATGGTAGTGTATCATGACTGGTTTGCAAAGCATGCTGAAATAGCTTCTTTCGAACTATTTTTTAAACCGGTGATTGTTGTCAAGAATATTCTAAACGCAACGTAAATTACAGTAAAAATCTAGTTAAAAACAAAGCTTGTTTTCCCCACATGGTTTTTTCATTTTCATAGGCATACTAACTTACATTTTTCATTTTTCCTCCATGCAGCTTCTAAAGACGTTTTGTTGTCCACTTTTTCTGACACCAGCGCCGTCAGAAGAACTTCAGTCCGCGGCTGCAGCCTGAGACAACAGCAGGAGATTATTCAACAACACTTCTTTAAACTCTATACAAAAGTCAGTGTGTGTGTGTGTGTGTGAGGTCTTACTTGGCCCACGTCTTCAACATAGTAGAGGGTGACGACAGTAAACACTTGCTGAACTGCTGAATCTTTGGACAAACCTGCAGAAATTCATCCAGGAATAAGTTCACTCATCACTTATATATACACCATGGTTTATAAATATGGTATCACTCCACACTTTCTTTCTCCTCACATAATTAAATCAGCATATTAGAATGATTTCTGAAGGATCATGTGACACTAAAGACTGGAGTAATGATGCTGAAAATTCAGCTTTGATCACAGGAATTACATTTGAACATATATTACAATAGAAAACTGTTCTTTTAAATTGTAATAATATTTCACAATATTACTGATTTTACTATCAGTGAAAGTTGTAAAATAACTTTCTGCATTTTCACATTTTCAAAAAAAACACATCTTATGTTTATTAATCAATTTTCTTCGTGAGAACCAGCAAAAAGTCCTCACAAAGTAGGGAATCTATATTTGTAGGGACATTTGGTCCTCAGAAGTATAGCTAAACATGCCCACACACACACACACACACACACACACACGTCACCTGGCCCTCGAGGAAAAACTTTGCAAACAGTTTGTAACGCTCAAGGTCCTCTGGGTAATCCATTTCAATGGCAGGAAGTTTCCAACTGACTCTGACTGCGGAGACAGACACACCCACATCATGTGACTGTTTTTACACACACGGCAGCATTAAAAAACAAGACCACTCTGCCGTTCACTTTGAACTCTGGCTGAGGACAGGAGGAAAGACATCTGCTCTTACAGAAGGTGCTCTGCTGTTGACACTTCACTCGGCCACTCAGTGGGCAGTACCAGGGGGCGGGGCTTTCCTCCGGAGCGCTGAAGTGACAGTACTGTGGGAGGAGCTTCGGAATCCATTCCGCCTGAACCGCACAAACGCCTGCAAGAAACAAAACATTTCTCCTTGCACTTCTGAAATATATAATTGATGAATTATGTAGACAGAGCTGTGACAATTCTGAAAGTTTATTTTACAGATTTATTTTTTAACCAAGTTTGATTTTTTTTCTTCAAATTGGTTAATTTTCAAAAGCATTTATTTCTAATTATTTTAGTAAATATTATGTAAAATAAATATAAATATAATTGCAGCTATTATTATGTATGTGTCTTACCATCTTTAAATTAACATTAAATTAAATTCTGCTCACCAAGTCTGCAATTATTTAATCAAAAATACAGTAAAAACAGTAATATATTGTTACAATTTATATAACATTTCTTATGAATATCAATGTTGAAAACAGTTCTGCTGTTTCATATTTTTGTGGAAACGTTTACATTTATTTTTCAGGATAAATTCGATATCTATCTATATGGGCTTCTGACAGTTTTCTGACATAATATATCTTAAGGTATTTTCACATTAGATATGATTGAGTTATCAGAATTCTAAAAGTTTAGCTGTCAATTATTGTCATACAAATAATTGCAATTATTAATTTAATTTTAATAACTCTTAATTATTTTTAATTGTTTTAAGACAACTTAAAAAAACACTTATTTACACCAAACATGGATTCATACAATAAAATGTATAATTTAAAAAAAGTAAACAAATATTACAATAATAATCACTCAAAATAATTAAAATCATATTTAAATATTTACAATTTAATATATATTACAAACTTTAAAAATATTTCTATTTTTGGTCCACTTTCCATTCACACGGTTTTGAAACTATATGAATATCATATTATAGTACTAAACAAAAAACAAATAATTTATGAATAATTATTAATAACTAATTATTATTATTATTATTCATATTATTGTTACAATAAATATAAAAGCTCAAAGTTCATGTCAACATGCTAATCCCGATAAGATTTTCCAAACTGTTTTTAAGACACAAAACCTTAATTAAAAAAATATAAGTGCATTTGAAGGACAATGTATAGAAATGCACTCATAAAAAGATGACCTGCAGGATGAAACATACAAACACATACCTCTCATGTACATCTTGGTGGTCTCCATGACTTCCTGATAAACAACAAACTCTGGAAGTGTCTTATGAAGGGCAGATGATGGGTGAATAAACACTGGATCATCCAACAGAGGAGTCTGGAACACACACACATACGCATATAAATCTTTGTATAGCTGTAAAATCAAAAGCAAAATTAGAAGCGAACAGATTTGGGAGGAACCTTGTAGCCGTTCCTCCATTTGGGGTCGAGCAGTTCCTCGGCCTGCACTCGTCTGGCGATGTGATCTCCTAAACCTGCCAATACGATCTGCCGTAAACACAACACCTGAGACTCTGTCGGAGGAGCCATCTTATTATCCACGAATACGCCAGCGTCAGAGCACACGGCATTCACTGAGAGAGAGAGAGAGTCAGAGAGAGATGCTTAAATCATATTCACAAGAAACGCTAGGCACAGACACAAATAATAATCACTAAACGCATGTGTATTTTTGTGCATGTACCTGCATTGGTCAGTTGTCCTCGTAGTCTTCGGATTTCCAGCATTGCTTTGAACCGAAGCCCATTTTCCTCACAGAACTGACGAGTGCAGCCCGCAAATTCACAAGCGCCGACCGCCCCTAAACACAACATCACGTCATTTACACAAAGCAGACAATTCAGTGGCAGAAGAAAAAAGAAAGCCTCTGACACATGCATAAAATAGTAAGGTAGTGGCATTATAAATATTTGGCTTGTTTTTTTTAATTGTTGGCATCGATTGAAAGACTTTTTTGTTTAGCTGTAAAAGCAGGACTTTTATTTTGACGGCGCTGACTCCCATTCTTCATCTTCATTAGTTTATGGTCTTTGTTCAACAGCTCGGTCTAATAATAGAAAGGCAAACACTGTCTGTGATACTTGTATCGTAAGGTTTTATTTATAATACAAGTAACATTAACTGTGTACTGTATGTAAAATGAGCATTAGCTGGGCTTTATTTAAGAAAATATGATTCCCAGTTTGCACAGACTTACTAGAATACTTAGTATACTGTTAGTTAGTGTTTACTTCATTTTTAGTCATGTTTTCTAGCAATGTTTTTATTTGTGAAAAATACTATAATAGGAATTACAGAATTAGCTCTTCTCACATGGATTCATTTTTTAAAAATGATTTATTTATAATTATTTTACTAAAGACTAAGTGAAAAAAAAAAAACATTTAATTGCAGCAATTGTTATACATGTTAAAAAAATATTTGTTAAAAAAAAATCTGTCAGTCGACCACTAAAGGACTGTGTTGTTATTGTTAATTAAAATAAAACAAACTATTGAAATCATTTGTTGTTAACTGAAATCAAGCTGAAATAACAAATATTAGATGGAAAAAATGAAGTAAGAAATAATTCCTCGGCAACTAACTGAAATAAATAAAGTTGAAGTACTAAAATTACTAAAACTGAAACATAAATAAATTAAAGCTAAATATAAATATAAAAAATAATAATAATAAAATTGACAAAAGCACATAAAATTATTAAAACTTAAACTAAGGGGGCGTTTATACAACACTGTTTTCAACTAAAAACAGAAAACGTTTATGCGATTTGGCCGTTCATTTACACGGAAAACGCACACTTTTTTTTTAAACGATACAGTTATCATCGCAAAAATGCAAATTTGTGCAAGAGGTGACGTCATGCGCATGCATATTAAGTGCTGAGTCTATGGGCAAGTAGTGTTTCTTTACAAAGCAATATCACCATCTACTGGCCTGGCATGAATAATACAGCACTTTTTAGTCTTTTTTTTTTTTTTGACTAAAAAAAACTTTTTAGTCATTTTTGATTTTGCGGATCAGTGTGAACGGGTTCATTTTGACAACGCTGTCTGAAAAACTTTTCCGTTTTAACACATTGTTGTCATGTAAATGTACACTAACATTTTAATTAAAATATATAAAAACAAAAGCTAATTAAAAAAAAAAAAAAAAAAAAAAAAAAAAAATCACACTGCAAGAGGACAGATTTCCAACAAAAGGGGTTTCCACTTCAGAACTGAATGTCTGAACATTTGACATCCAACCATCAAAAGCAAAGTTAGTAAACTCAAACTCATACCGAGCAGAACCATCAGATCTCCCAGCTGGAGTGACTGTCCTTGACCTGCCCATAACCTCCTCATCTGAACAGATCTTGCTTTTTTTCCAGCCATCTTAGTGCTCTCCTCCTCACTGCCCGCAGGCCTGACAAACCCAGAGGAAGACAGGAAGAGAGATGTGAGCTCTACCATTCCCTAATGTTTTTTTTTTTTTTTTAACTACATAAAGAAAAGTGAAGTAAATGAGCATGTGTTATCTGAATGACCTGTCATAATCCTCAAAGATCTCTCTGACGGTCATGGCGGCCACTATCGTGATGATATATGGCATACAGCCCTGCTGACGGCCCAGCGCCAGCATCTTAGCGTAACGCGGTGCCACGGGAAACGCAGCCATTGCACGACCCAGAGGAGTTATGGGACACGATAGACGTGCCCTCTCCATCTCCCCCAAACTAAAAACACAGAGAGAGAGAGAGAGAGAGAGAGAGAGAGAAACATTTATATGTGATCACCTTCAACAGCCAATTTGTTCAAATGACATTTGCTCATACAATTATGTAATATTTTATAACAGGTTACTTAAATGATATAGCATGATATTACAGATATATTATAGCTGACTGTCAGAGGGGTTTTTCATTACTTTATGGGACCTATAGTTCAAGTGTGAAATAATAAATCTCATTAAAATAAGTAATTATGAAATATTTAGTCATCTTTAGTGATAAGAATTCACTTTTGTAATAATATGCAAATATATGTATAATTAATGACAATACATAACACATTTCACATATTATTAATTACAAAAACTTATATGAATTTATATTACAGTATTATAAACACAGTAATCTTGTGATTATTACTACAATTTCAAATAACTGTTTTCTATTTGAATATATTGTAAAATGTCATTTATTCCTGTGATCAAAGCTGAATTTTCAGCATCATTACTCCAGTCTTCAGTGTCACATGATCCTTAAAAAAAACATGAAACATTAAAAAAATCTTACTGATCCCAAATTTTAATCTTATAGTAATTCAAATTGTAAATACGTCAAGTGGTTAAACTGTCAATGTAATATTATTATCTGAGAAAATATGATTTCCAGTGATATTACAGTTGACTGTCAGAGGGTTTTTGAAAATTATTTTTCAGTTCAATGTGTTTATGAACTATTTGGTTCCATGAAGGCTTTACAACAAATATGTAAATATTTTCTAAATTCTAAAATAAATAAACATGACAGTGACATAGTAATATTTTATATAACTTTTGCAATCATGTGCAAAGGTGTGCATATTTAAAAATATAAAAATGTATTACATTTTAATTGGGTATTTTCATACATCAATGTATAATTTTAATAAAAGCAAACATGCCTGTTGACATTTCCTTTCATTTAAACTGTATCAGAAAGAGTGATGGATGACTGAAAGCAAGTGTGAAACGTGACGTACCGCCCACGTCGAGGTGGTTCCTCCAGCGCGCCCAGCGAGATCAGAAGCTGCTCGGCAGCGATCAGAGCCTCGGATGAGGGAGGAGTGGGGAATGGGAAGTTCACAACCTAAACACACACACGAAATAAATAAACAAGACTAAACCACAACCTGTCATGCTGGGATATAATAGTTCATATGTGATTTTTATCACACGATGAAAGGAAACCTTCTCAATGTTGAGGTCTTTCATCTGAATGACGAGGTCATCGACGGGACGCCGCGTGATTTCAGCCTCCGAAAACAAACTGAAATCGCCAAACACAGCGGACGAGTAGAGCCTACGCACACATACACAAATATTAATATCACACCGAACCATATCTCACAAAACCATTCAGTTTCCTCTAAAATAAAACAATGGTCAAATTCTGACCTGTAGCAGTGGCCCGGCTCCGTTCTGCCCGCCCTTCCTGCCCTTTGATTGGCTGAAGCCTGTGAGATCCAGGTGACCTTAAAGGAGGAGACGCCTGTCACTCTGTCGTAGAATCTCTTCTTCACACGACCGCAGTCCACAACATACTTGACGCCGGGGATTGTCAGAGACGTCTCAGCCACATTAGTCGCGACGACGCACAGACGCGCTCCAGCAGGAGGTGGACGGAAAACCTGAACACACACAGATACAAATGGTGATTCTACAATAAGTGTAACAAACTGAGAAAATCTTGTCATTTCTTTTTTACATGTCTAAGGACTGAAGTCAATTTACTGCTACTACTGTACATTCAGAAGCATTTTACCATCATTCGTCCATTCGTTCAGAATCATTGTGAAAAATATCTTCAAACAATTTTACCACT
>CM074446.1:28069683-28124683 GCA_037101425.1 Elopichthys bambusa
TGTATGTGTATATAACAAATTAACAGAACAAATATATATATATATATATATATATATTAGTTTTTTATTTATTTTTATTTTTATATATATACACATACATACATATACATATACATATACATATATATATATTACATTTAAATGCATTTAAATTTAAAAGTGTGGCTGCGGATATTGAGTTTATTATTATACACTGATATTAAAAACTTTTCAATATTAAAAATTATTTACATTTTTAGTTAAAGAAAATTAAATGAATTTATATTATAAAATTATATAGTGTCTATTGCTTACTCGTGAAGTAAATCAAGCAGATCTCCATGATGATTTTTTTAGAATGTTTCTTTTCCTCAATGAAATGTGCAAAATGCTTGTACAATTATTGTGTTATTCAAGAACACTAAAGTAAGTGGACAGACAGATATGACAAGTACCTTTGCCTGCTGCTCAGGTGCCAACAGAGAGTAGAGAGGAAGCACGTACAGCGGGATGGACGGATCCGCCTTCTCTTCTGACCACAGGAAACCACACACACATTAAATCACATATACAGTCAAACACAGATTGAACACACCTGCATATGTAAGAGTCTCTCACCGTGATCGCTGTCTGGATGGTCACCCAGCTCCAGCTCAAGGTCTGAACCTTCATCATCATCATCTTCATCAATGCCAGCCTGACGATCCTCATCACCCTCGTCCACAGGCAGAGCAGAGTAACTGTCCAGATTAATCCTCGGGAGGGACTGAGAGAGAGATCGAGGCTGTGTTGAGAATATAGCCTAATGCTAGCACAAAATATACTGTATACTGCATATTACCAAAGTCCCCTTAATCTATAGTCTTTGATACTACTTGAATAGTATGTGAAACAGTATGAAACAATAAACTAGTGTTTAAACTAGTAGTAGTGTGCTACATAGTTGACTAGACCACATTCTCAGCTATTATATCAAAAGGAAAATGAGCTAAATATTTTCTACAGCATTTATTAACCTTTTATAAATGTTACATAATTAAAAATACAATTGTTCATTTTTTTGTTAATGTTAGTTGACAGTGCATTTACCTAATATTAACAAATACTGATACCAGAACTTTCAAAAATGTATTAGCATTGTTAGTTTATGATAGTCATCATACCACATTCTTCTTTTTCTTTTCTCTTTTTGACTTCTTCAGGTCTTCTGTTTCCATTGAATCTGAAAAAAAAAAAAAAACACACTTCAGTTTCTAGTGTTGGGAAGTCTCCTCATCTACTTAGGAGATTTTGTCTAAACTTTAAGATGCAAAAAAGAATGTAAAGTGTTTTTAGTTTTCAGTAGCTTCTTATGGTTAGCTACTCCCTAATTCGTTTTAGTTAAAGTGCCCCTATTATGTTATTTTAAAGGCTCCTAATTTTGTTTTGGAGTCTCTTATAATAGTTTTACATGCATCCAAGGACAAAAAAAAATCACTTTAATTTTCTCATAATATACAATGGTATATATATAGGATTCAGTCTCTCTAATCCTCTCCTTTCCGAGAGTCTGCTCTGCTCTTATTGGTCAGACGACCCAGTCTGTTGTGATTGGTCGACTGCTTACAGCGCGTGTCAGAAACCAAATGCCCATTACTACATCTTTATTTCAGCTCTTCCTCAGCACTTGATACACAGTAATACTAACAGTAACAAGTTTTACAGTTTCATTTCGAGCCTTTGGCAGTCTGAAAACAGCGTCTTCTCAACATGTCAACACCACGAACCAAACTCAGCCTCAGCTACAACTACAGTGTTTAAGGGCGGAGCAAAGTAGATGATGTTCACGGGCAGCCAACCATAGGCTGGCATTACGTAAATTTGTTACGTAGGTACGTAACAGGAAGTGAGACGGGAATTACCGACGACTCATTTCAGGCAATTCAGAATCTAGTCTTTCTTTTAGGAGACAATAACTTTATTATCATGCACTTTGATCTTTGAAACTGTGCAGACCTTTTACATTCACAAACAGCAATATTACACACTGCATGAAAGGTAAAATGTGAAAAAACATAATAGTGGTACTTTAAGCATAAAAAGTGTGTGTGTGTGTACCTGTGTGCTCTCGGTTAGGTCTGTAAGGGAAGGCCTTCCTCAGTCTGCGACACACAGAATGGACCTCCGCTTGACCCGTCAGAAACACCAGAATACCACCTACAACAACACACAACACACGTGTTCAGACGCTGCATTCATCGTCCACTGCTGTATGTGCATTTATCTGTGCATGTCGTTTAGCTTTTAGTTTTGCACCCATGTGAGTTTAACCAACCTGGCGGCAGCATACGATGAATCTTGCAGATCTTACGGAAAGCTTCTCCAGTGTAGTTGTCCACTGGTGTGTGTTTATTAAAATGAACCGTGACCGCAAATTGGCGGGCCTCCACCTATACACACATACAGAGTTAAAACAGTCATATGTTGATCATACAAAGTCATTCGTATCTAGAAGTCTTAAACAAACTCAGAATGTTCCCCTAACGGTGGTATTTGGTTCCCACTAGTATTTGGTTATTTGTTGGGAATCAAATAATAACATTCAAGGAATGTTTTTAACCACTTAACTGTCACCCCGCTTTTTGAGCATAGACATGAAAACTTATATTGTTGTAAATCAAGAATGCTTTGGAATATAGACCTAGTTTGGTCTTGTTTTAAAGAAGACATTTAGCACTTCAAAAACTGAAAGTATAAGAGTTATAGAAGTTTAAATGTGCTATAAATCAAATGTAATTTTTTAAAATTTTATATAAAATTTAAACAAATTGAATTTTTACTCAAATCACAGCCATATGTCTAACCAAGTTGTGTTCCAAATTTGAAGTTGATATCACAAAAACTGAAGTTCCCAAGAAATTTTGTTTAGGCGTTGTACCAAAAATAGCCACCGGGTGTCCCACACATTCCATTGAAATTGTTTTAATGCATTCTCCTGTAACAAATTCATACATTTCTTTCCAAATATCACTTCTATCACAAAACTGATGCAAAATATGGAAGCTTGAGACCTTTCCGACGATATGTTTTGTCAAGATGTTTTGACTATAAAGCAGTTTAAATAATTTTTGTAATATGAAACATGATAACACCCACTAGGAGGAGAAGCACGCTAAAAGGATTTTAAGTACCGTTTCCATTGTAAGGCAATGTCCAATTTCAAAATGGTTTTCACAGGATGAATTCTGTTCAGTTTTTAAGCTTTCGAATGATACCTAATTTATGATGATTACTAAAATATGTGATGCAAACGGTTGGCCAGCTCCCAGAACGTTTCTTGAGACAACCTAAAACTAACTTCTGCGGAACATTCCCTAATGGTACTAATCTTAACAAATAACTAACTGTTCTAGAATGCTGCAGAGACAACCTTGACAACCTAATGACAACTTATGCAGAACGTTCTCTGCTGGTTATTTTCAGGTTTATTTGTAAACTAACCTTTCAATCAAGACCATTGCAAACGTGACAACCTACAGAATGTTTTCTAACGCTTAAAGGGACAGTCCACCCAAAAATGAAAAATTCAGTCATCATTTACTTACCTTCATGTTGTTCCAAACCTGTGTGACTTTCTTTCAAAAGAATGTTGGTAACAAAACAATTTTGTTTCCCATTGACTGTATGGACAAAAAAATACAATGGAAGTCAATGGGAACCAAAATGGTTTGGTTATCAACTTTCTTCAAAAAATCTTTTCTTAGCATCATTTTTCAAAATTATGTGTTCAGCAGAAGAAAGAAATCCATACAGTACTGGAACGACATGAGGGTGAGTAAATGATGACTATTTTTTTTTCTTTTTCTCATGGTTCAGAGACATATTATCATGTGATAATGACATGAACACTATAGAAAAATAATAACATAGATGAATCGGACACCTTGATGACTGGTGGAGAGGAGCGGAAGAGCCTCTTGTTCTCAGTGAAGTCCTCCACACGCAGCGTTGCCGACATGATGATCAGCTTCATGGGTAAGCCTTTCTGTGAATGACAGATCGCATTACAGACACACCCAACACACAGCTTAAACCTGACCATCACACATGTTCATACATGTTACCTTGTTGCGGAGGGGGACGATACGCGACAGGAGGCCGATGAGGATATCTGTGTACACACTGCGCTCATGAGCTTCATCTATGATGATCACACTGTACTTCTGCAGCAGGAAATCCTGCAAAAACATGCATCATGACATGGATATTAAGAGAAAGGCGATGCATCATGTTCAACAGCAATACAGGCACACTTTTAGTTCTATAGTACATTTAATAGGGAGGTTTTTGCTTTATTACTTGATAAACATCACATCACATGTACTTGACCTTTGACCCCTGGTGAAATCTATATACAGAATAATCGGTACTATTAGCAAAATCTTTAGAGAACAGCCAGGGACATCCTTTTTAATTTGAAAAATGCAAAAAATCTAGTCTATAAATTTCACTATATTATACTCAGGCAGGTTAAGCTTTATATAAAAGCAATGCATCATATAATATATGTGAGGTGCATGCTTGTCCATATGTGTTACCTTCTGAATTTCTTTCAGCAGAACACCATCTGTCATAAACTTGATCTTTGTGTCTTCTGTCACATTCCCTTCATACCTGATCTGGTAAGACACCACCCTGAATACACACACACACACACACACTTATTCAGTTACTTCAGTTTGGCGTTAAAGCTGCTCAGACTTCATGCAGGATGTTTGTAAAAGGTCAAAAAATAACTATGCATAAACGCAACAGGATGGTGGGCTTAACTGAGCAGGTTAAGTCAACATCAGATCTATTTTAAACCCTAAAAAATAGCTACATAGCTACAATGGAAGCAAATAGCAAAATGCTGTCATAATATGCTATCGCTCAAAGCTTTAGGGCCAGTCATTTTTTCTTTTTTTAATAAATTAATTCTTTTATTCAACAAAAAATAAAAAAACATTTAATATGCTACAAAAGATTATATTTCAAATAAATGCTGTTCTTTTAAACTATCCATTGAGAATCCTGAAAATAAATAAATAAATAAAAATCACAAAAACATTGACAATAAACAGAGCAGCAAATTCTCATATTCTCATATTAGAATGATTACTAAAGGATCATGTGACACTGAAGACTGGAGCAATGATGCTGAACATTCAGCTTTAATAAATAAACTACATTTCAAAATATGTTCGTTTTTTTTTTTAATTAAATTTACATTAAGTTTGATTCAGCTATGTACAGATAATAAAAATGCATCATTATTTTTGAGGAAAAAGTCTATTATGATTTCATGTTGACTATTCTAAAATGAAAGTTTTGGTTCTAAAATATGATTTGATGAGCATTTACATATACATATACTTGAATTATATATGTGCCAATTCTAAATATTTACAATGTAACTTTAGGTTAAAGTATTATAATAATGATATATTTAGCATATATTTAGTCTGATAATACATTAAATATTAGGGCTGGGTAAAAAAATAAATAAATTTTTCAATTTTAATCGATTCTCATTTTTACGAACCGAATCGATTCATAAATCCCAAGAATCGGTTATCCTGTTTTCAGTTGATGAAGAAACGGAACATTGTAGCGCGCCTCCCATTCAATAAATCACAATAATCTTTGTGCTTTGTTACTTTTGATATGAAACAAAGTCTCAGATTTCAAATTATGTCCACTTTGTTACGAAATTCAAAAAATAAATACCATTTTGGTGCTATTTAATGTGACGTGACAGATTGTTGTAGTACAAGAGAAGCAGCAGCGTGAAGCGCACGTGAACTGATCCTCTCCTCCGCTTTAATACAGCGCAAAATAAATATGAATCTGAAGGTATGTTAAAAGATACAGTACAACTTACCGAAATCTGTATCTTGTCTTGTGTAATCACACAATCAGTGTTTCAACCTCAGAAATACGTCAATGAAACAGCTTGTAAACAATGTCACGTAACGTAACATTTACCTCAGAAAAACCATATTCAGTGACCATAACTCGTTAGTCAACTTTAGAGGAGCATTTGCTAAATATATGCACCATATTACATTTTCGTTTTCATTTTTAATGTTCTTCAAATAATAATGCACGTTTGAATAAATCCATCAAGTTTTTGACAGTCACCATTTAGTTTATATTTCAAAAAACGAATTGGAGTAGAAATATGATTATGTAATTGTATTATTATAAAATAATAATACAATTACATACATTTATTATTATAAAAACTGTTTATAAAAAGTGTTTATATACAAATCAGTTTTAACCTTCAATATTATAGTAATGTAACTGACTTCCATGTATAGATTTTTTTCCTCAAGAAAATTTGCCATGCACTGTATCTGATATATATCCAAAATAATTGATATCAAACTGAATCGGAATGAAATCGCAAGCTTGTGAAGTCATGAAATTTGTGTCAATACCCAGCCCTATTTAGTCTGTTGTTACAGTTTTATAAAAGCAATAAGCCACTCGAGGCTGTCCGGTACAGGGATTTTCATTTGATTAAGGTCATGCTGTGCCCAACACCTCTTAACCATGATAAGATCGCTGTACGGCCTCTCGCGGCTCATTTCTTTACAGCACAGATGTCGTACCCGCTGGGTAAATTCATTTCCGTGGCGACACGGTGAGACATGCTGATAGCCGCCACTCTCCTGGGCTCCGTCACACCAATGATGCCACCAGAGCTGAGAAACAGAGAAATAAACAGTGAGACGCAGACAACACAGATTATACACAGACAGCGGCTCACCGGTTACAATATTACCTGGCGTATCCCGCTTCATACAGGAACTGAGGCACCTGTGTGGTTTTCCCGCTGCCCGTCTCTCCGCACAACACCACACACTCATTTTCCCTCACCGCTTCCATGATCACCTGCTCCTCCGCTAGGATCGGCAGCCTCAGACGAGCTTCCTGCAATTCACATGAATAGAATCAAGTAAAAACTGGAACAGACAGGTAAATAAAACAAAATTGGACTCTTGGTCCCAAACTTGGTCCTACTTCATTGTAAATGTCTTTAACAACCATTTACTAACATTTAAATTAATTGCACTGCCTGTGTACATGTTTACATTATATTTACACTGTATTTAAAAATAGCTCTTTAATTACACCTTTAAACCAACCCATACCTCTAAACCTGTGCCTAACCCATCCATATCCCACCCTAATAGCAGCACAAGCGATTTGCAATACAACATGAACACAATAAGTACATTGTACCTAAGGCATAATTAAAGGGATAGTTCACCCAAAAATGAAAATTATCCCATGATTTACTCACCCTCAAGCCATCCTAGGTGTATATGACTTTCTTCTTTCAGACGAACACATCAGAGAGATATAAAGCTGGGCTCTTCCCAGCTTTATAATGGGAGTAAATGGCACTCCTGATTTCCGTCTGCCAGAAGCTAGTTATTTTAGTTTATAAAGTTTTAAATATGGATATTTTTCTTACAAAAACTCATCGCTTCACTTCAGAAGGCCTTTATTAACCCCCTGGATGGATGCGCTTATTTGAGCTTCAAAATCAGGAGCTACCATTATAAAACTTGGAAGAGCCAGGATATATTTTAATAAAACTCCTAAAAGAAGATAAGTCATATACACACGTGAGGTCGGGGCAACCTGTCACTCACATGAGATCCACCAATAGCAAACCATCTAATCAATTTCCCCTGGGAAAAATCAAGTCCCGCACTACATTTGTTCTTGTTCGAGAAGCTGTTTCACTCGAATATACGTCACAATAGGAAAGAAAAGACTATCGCAACTTCTGTTTCATGCTGACTTTAAAACAATCTGGTTCCTGTACCTGAATCTCCGGAAGTCTGTCCACAGGAATAAACACGGCAGGTTTACAGTCTTCCTTCTTATGCGTTTCCTCTTTAACATCTTTTTCTTTCTTCTCTTCTTTAACGTCCGTCTCTTTCTGTTTCGCCTCCTCTGTCAGCACCTGCTGCTCTTCTGTGGGTTCTTCCACAGGGGCTTTTTCCTCGTCTTCCTCAGATAAGTCTGATCCCTCGCTATCATCCTCCTCAGATGACTCTGACTTCTCACATCTCTTTTCCTCCTCCTCCTCATCATCATCCACCTGTCTTCTTCTCTTTCTGTTCGCTCCGCTCAAACTGCTGATCTTGACAGCAGATGAATCGCTTTCCTGTCCTTCATTCCCAGATCTGCAAGCCCACACAGGAAACACAAATGAGCAAAATGACAGATTTGCAATATCAACTACTCAGAGGTCCCATTTAGGTTGATCTCTTACTCTTTGGTCTGGTAGAGTTTGTCTCCAGTGCCGAGTTTAGAGGTTGTGTACAGCAGTTTGAGCTCCGACTCGGGCAGCTGAACTTCAGCTAGTTTAGATAATATCTCCGCTCTCTGTGGAGATCGAGAAACATAAAATCACTTATAAATAACAAATAGCATCAATTAAGCACTGCAGACAAAGCAATCTCAGACTCTCTCTCTCTCCTTACGTGGGCTTTCTTTTCTTTCAGCTCCAGAACTTTCTCCAGGTTCTTCCTCTGTTTCTTTGTCAGGGCTTTTTTCTTGGGCACAGGACGTTCTACTTTTTGTTTCTTGGTTTTGGTGGCAGGAAGAACAAGAGCGTTACAGTCGTCTACTCCTTTAAGCACGACTCCATCTGCACAGAATTACATTACACAATAACAACACGAGTGAGAGAGAGCAGACACACCATTGTTGTATTTTATAAACAAATTCTATTAATATTATGGTAACACTTTACAATAAGATTTCATTAATTAACTTTAGTTAACATGAACTAAGAATGAACAATACTTCTACAGCATTTATTAATCTTAGTTCATGTTAATTTCAACATTTACTAATACATTTTTACAATTTAAAAGTTGTATTTGTTAACATTGGTTAATGCACTAACACCGACCAACTGTATTTTATTGACTAATATTAACAAAGATGAATAAATACTGTGACAAATGTCATTGTTAGTTAGTGTTAACTATTAACTAATGTTAACAAATGAGACCTTATTGCAAAGTGTTACCAATTTTGTAATATTTTTTTTTGATCTAAATATCAGTTAATATATTATTCATCATTATCATTTATATGCAGATTCCTCTTTCCCTGTGGTCAAAACTGAACTTTTACTGTGGTCAAAACCTTTATTATAATTAATATAATAATTGTGGTTTGAAACACTAAAACTTAATATAAAAAAAAAAAAATGATAATGACAATAATAATGGAAAATTGTGATTTGATTTGTGTTATTTTTAACGGATTGAAAGCGATAAAAAGAATTTGATATGTAAACGAATAAACAAAAAACATACACATTCATCTGTAAATACACACCAAAACTGTTTAATTCATCCTGACCAATGGATCAAACAGACGAGTCCAAAAGAAAGCATTTTCCTTCGTAGTTTTCGTCAGTAAAGCCAGTTTACAGTAAATACTAAATTTGGTCGTTTAACTGCCGTAAGCCTTTTTTGTTGCATTTAAAGCTGCAGTCCGTAATTTTGTCGCCATCTCTGTTTGAAACCTGCAATTGCAGTTGTTTGCGGAATTATTATCTGTACGTGCGTTGCGCCTCGGCACGGCTCCTCAGCACGGATGAATGCTGTCAATCACCACATTGGTGTGGATACTGTACTTCGGAATCACAGACTGTAGTCTTGGAAGTATGACCAAAATAGGGATTTTCACCAGAGAATGTCATCTGAACAAGTAAGTAACAAATCTGCCACTTTTGTTCTGACTAACTGACGAAAAAAAGCATTACAGTAAATCACGCTGCCAATGGTGATTCAATCTAACGATCGCTTAGCTCGGATCACGCCAAACCATGCAAATTATTATTATTGTTATACTTTGTTCTCAAATTGTTCATGTTAACAACATCACCATTGCGTGACTATGTGTATTTATTTAGTGTGTTAGCATTACCTGTAGATTTCAATTTCTGTACAGTCTAATCACTACCGTTAATTTGTCATACCATACAATCCGCCATCAAAATGATAAGTTTAATTATTGCAGCTGCTGTGAGAAAAGGCTATAAATGATCCGCCTCACATGCCATATAGCCTACTAGCTGGGACTCGTTCTTTATGTAAACGGCGACATGCACGAATTTCCCGCGAAAACCCACCAGTACCACCCGAATTATTACAAGCTTACCGTTGTGAATCGGGCTAAGGTAAGGAGATAGTTTGAACACTGACTGGTTATGTACATGTTAAAAAATTGATTTGGGATCATTTTTAACCAAAAAAAGTTACGGACAGCAGCTTTAAGTCATTTTGCATGCATGCTGCTTTTTCCATGCCTGTAACTGGATGTTAAAAGGGGTAGTTCACCCAAAAATGATAATTCTGTCATAATTTACTCACCCTCAAGTTGTTCCAAACCTGTATGAACTTCTTTTTTCTGCTGAACACAAAAGATATTTTGAAGAATGTCAGTAATCAAACAGTTGACGGTAGCCACTGACTTCCATGGTATTTTTTTCCTGCTATGGAAGTCAATGGCTACTGTTAACTGTCTGGTTACCAACATTCTTCAAAATATCTTCCTTTGTGTTCAACTAAAGAAAGAAATTCATTGTTGGGTGAACTATCCCTTTAAATGAACGGTTTCTGTGGCTTGCATTCCTAATAATAACCCGTACTGCAGAGCTTATTGCTCAAACATGCATCTTACCTTGTATCTCCACCTGCACATCAGTCCGTCTGTCTGCCGCAGCTGTCTGCACAGATGTGCTCTGCTGCCTGCCTTTCCAGTTGTGTTTCTTTCTTAATCTGCCCATGACAGAACTCTACAGGTCCAGAATCTGTCAAGAACATGAACGGGCTTATTTCACAAGAAACTCTACAAGCGTCATAAAAAATAAAAGTCACCGTGCAAAAAATATTAATGGTCTATGAACAGGCTTCATTTTATTCGTGTAAACATTTTATTTGTTATTTCATTTTGGGGTGAAATCGAAATGTGGCATCGATATATATATATATATATATATATATATATATATATATATATATATATATATGACTGGACATGTTTTTGTGAGTTTCACCCCAGTTACTGCTGACAGTCTCATCTTTTACCACTCATTTGAGCTGATGTTCTGTGATATAATGTCAAATATAGAGATTATCTTATCACGACTGCTCGTGTTCTACTGGATGTTTACACTGCTCGAGATCAGCTGACGAATTAACATTCATTAAAAACTACAAAATCATTGACACTGGAAAGGCTCTACTTATCAGACATACACGATATTGATAAAGGATCATTACGTCATAAAAATAACTATAACCTATTCATCATACAGTAACAAATTCGTAAAAACTCACG
Source organism: Elopichthys bambusa (assembly GCA_037101425.1). Taxonomy (NCBI): domain Eukaryota; kingdom Metazoa; phylum Chordata; class Actinopteri; order Cypriniformes; family Xenocyprididae; genus Elopichthys; species Elopichthys bambusa. Next base: position 28,081,069 of record CM074446.1, read on the forward strand.
TGTCGGTCCTGTAGTTACGTTGTGCAACTTTAAAATGAGACCGACGCGCTTCATCAGCGATAAAAGGTTCCGGGATTCATGTGCGATTTTCACTGAGAAAAACATTTAAATTATTATATTATATTATATTATATTTGTAACAAACTTTTGTAAAGAAGAAGAAGAAAAATATTGTGCCTTGTTTGTTTCATTTTAAAAATAACATGAGTTGGAAGCAATAAAAATAAAAGGATTAAGAAAACCACACAAACATACACATACACCTGTAAATATGCACCAAAATTGTTTAATTCATTTGACCAGTGGATCAGTTTACAAAAGAGTGCAATTTCAAAGTTCAAAAGAAAGGGATTTATTCATAATTTTCCTTAATTAGGGTAGCCTAATTTACAGTAACCGTTACATTTGGTTATCTAAGCTGCTTTAAGCATTTTTATTTTATTTATTTATTATTCACATTACTAAAGAAAAAATGCAAAAAGGCAATAAAAAGTATCTTTAAAGAAGTCACACTTTATGTGATCATTAAAAATGAAGTGTGCAAAATAATAATGATGAAATGAACACAGCTGTTTGCTCTTGGTCTACTTTGTGACCATCTACATGCTCCTGTCTTTTAACATGACATATTCATTACTCTGGGTCCCATCATCTTCTGCCGTGAAGGTCTCTGCAGCCGTGCGCGTGAGCCGCTCAAACCGCCGGAGGAAGTGGATGACAGAGGCCAGCAGGAGGACCTGAACTGTGATGAAGATGAAGAGGCTGATCTGAGAGGCCAGAGCCAAATTACACAGCCAATAACGACAGGATTCCAAAAGCTCCTGTTCAGCCAGATACACGACCAGGCGCCCCCGCAGGTGAGCAGGAGAACTGCAGGTAACGTTCCTGAAACACAAACATTAACTTCTTAGTTATGTTTCATTTCAGTATCTCAGATGTTTATCCTAACATTCCTTATGTAAATAAAGCACGCTTTTCGTGTGTTTTCTCAGCAGAAACATCTGAGAAGCAGGAGACTTTAAATTCATTGCTGTCTAGGAGACACAGTTAAGACACCAATATGGGTAAACATGCTAATAGATTTCACCATACTTCCTCAGGTAATATATAGTAGGGCTACGTTAAGACGTTAAATTTTGCATGACAAGTTTTCTTAAATGTTATGTTTAAATATGCAAATAATTATATAGTTTAAATATGCACTAATTTGCATACATTTCCAGAACATTTAAGAGAGCCAGGTTCAAAATTCTTGTTTCTTGTAGACTTTTTTTTTTACAAAGGGGGTTTTGGATATCTCTTTTTATTATGTTATAAAAACTAGGCCTGTCGCAATAATCAATATATCGACTTATCGCGCAATATATGCACATGACCTCAAGCATCTTTGGTGACGTGAAATATCGCCCATTACGTTTACATGATAATGAATGTCACCAACATTTTGCCAATCATGCTGTCATCTGTAGTATATATATTCAGTGGCATAAAATGGTCAAATGACAATAATATCGTTTATCGCAATTATTTCTGAAACAATATATCACACAACAAAAAGCAGTTATCGTGACAGGCCTAATAAAAACATACCCCTCTTTAACTTTCAGAATATAGACTGGAATAAATCTGGACAGTTTGGTGTAAGTGTTACATTTTAAAAAGTGGTTAACCTGTAATTTAATGTAGCCTATGGAAGCTTGTTTCCGCCACTAAATAAAAAATAAAAAAGGTATTTGTGACATTTTCTCTCACAATTCTGACTTTTTTTTCTCACAGTTGCGAGTTTATATCGTGCAATTCTGGGAAAAAAAGTCAGAATTGGGAAATAAAAATTCACAATTATACCTTTTTTATTTTTTATTCAGTGGCGGAAACAAGCTTCCATATTAAAGAGCTGTTTCTACCAAACTTATAAAAATATTAGTTTTTTTTTTTGTAAAAATTAACATTGTTAAATACTATTTTTTGACTGAATAAAATCAGTTAATTTAGATGTTACTGTTTTTAGGTTACCTTTTTTTTTTTTTCTCAGTGTACCGAAGTGGAGATTTCTGGCTCAGTGTGTAATTAAAAAAACCTGTTTTGATGCAAATAGATATAGTGTAATAAAGATTTCCACTATAGTCTTAAAGAAGATGTTATGAAATCAAAATAGCCCCTAATCTCAAAACTGACCAGTGAATGAAAAAACAATGAGATTTGATTGTAGTGTTTTTTGTAAAGAGGACCAATTATGGTTTTTCTCTTTAGTGTGTAATGTTGCTGTTTGAGCATGAAAAAGGTCTGCAAAGTTCTAAAGCACAAAGTCCCTCCAGCAGGAGTTATTCTCTATATCAGTGCGCACTGTTTCTGAACTCCCTGAAACGCCTCCATTGTAGTCTTGAGTTTTCTTCCGGGAACAAACACGTCACAATATTCCTCATTTAAATAAGTATATGCAAAATAAAGGGGCGGGGCCTGATTGAGTTAGTAGTGTGTTTAAACCATAGACTGTAAAAAAAATATGGACGTAGTGTCCGTGACGTCACCCGTAGGTTTCTGAAGAGCAGTTTCGAAACCTAAAGCCGGCCGTTGCCGAATAACAGAAAATGGGCAAAGAGGTGGCATGTGGGTGGAGCTTGTACCAGGCTGTAAACATGTTTTTTTCTGCTGTAAAGTTGGGCATTTTAACATGGGAGTCAATGAGATTCTGCTCTCTTTTGGAGCCTGTCCCTAGCGGCCAGTCGATGAATTGCAGTTTAAGTCACTTCTGTATTGGCTTCAGGAGAAATAGGGGTAGGTTGCCGCTTGGTTGAAACTTTGAAAATCATGGTTATGGTAAGGGGTGTGACATTTCCCAAACAAGCTGGAAGCAGTTGACCAAATAACAACACTGGTCCAGCCGACCATTTAGAGCACATTGCGCTTTTTGGAAGGAGGGGCTTCATAGAACGTGTTGCAACCAGTGTTAGGGTAAAGCATCACAAGTAATGTGAGTTATGTAATCAGATTACTTTTTTCAAGCAACTTGCATTACTTTTCAGTTTACAACAAAATACTTTTTTATCGCTGAACTTTCTTTAATCCAGAATGGCAGCACAGCTGTTAGAGCTGCGCCCTCTACTGTACAGGTGTAAATATGCATTTCCTTCAGCCTGAGGCTTATTCATTTCACTTTTGGTGTTAAAGGACCTTTGCCAAAAATATAACTTTTGTTGTTGTTTTTTCCTTATTAAAAACAAACAAGCAAGTCCAGCCCAGATGAGAAAAAGTAATGCATTACTTTCCATAAAATTAAGTAATGCAATGTTACTTTTTTAGTTACTTTTCTATAAAGTGTTTATTGAACATTCAGGCATTAAAACCTATTCTAGTAGAGCCCAAAAACAAAATGAAGACCTTGAAAAAAGAGCATAATAGGTCCTCTGTAATGTTTCATTTATGCACACTCACCGTATCGAAGCATCGTTTTCCTGTTTCAGCAGCCATCCTCTCAGATAAAGGATGCCACAGTCACATGACCACGGGTTGCCGTGGAGAACGGCCACGCGCAGGCCGGGCAGCGAGTCCAGCAGGCCGTTGGGCAGAGCCGTCAGGTGGTTGCCGTTCAGACGGAGTTCAGCGGTGTGTGGAGGGAAGGAGGAGGGCAGCGTGGCCGTGGTGAGGCCGTGGTTACTGCAGTCGATCACACCGGCATTACAGGAACACACCTGAGGACAAGCAGCCTGAGCCATGATCATCTCAATGCCCAGCAATGAGAGGAAAACCTTCAACATGAGCACAGCACACCTCATACCAGCACACACTGCAGAGAGAGACATGAATCAGTCACATGGTCCTGGTTATAGTCTTTGCATCAGTGAATAAAAATGTGCAATAAATATCTAAAAATGCAAATCAATGCGTTTAAGACAAAACTTTATAAGGTAAAATAACGAGCTTCTGGCGGGACAGCCATACGCATTCAACGTACGTCCAAAAAACGCTAACTTCCGTGACGTAGTACATGACATGGTGTTCTAGCGTAGTACATCATGGCGCAGTGTAGAACGTTGTGTCATTGTGTACTACGCTGCGGAAGTGAATGCTTTTTGGACGTACATCTAATGCGTATGGCTGTCCTGCCGGAAGCTCATTATTTTGTTTTGTAAAGTTTTAAATAAGGATATTTGTCTTAAACAAATGCATAGATCCGCTTTAGAAGGCCTTTATTAACCCCCCGAAGTTCTATGGATTCATTTTTTTTTATGGATGGATGCATTTTTTTGTCTTCAAAATTTGGGCTGCCATTCACAACCATTATGAACCTTGGAGGACTAAGGATATTTTTAAATATTTCTCTGATTGTGTTCATCTGAAAGAAGACATATACAGTGTTGGGTAAGTTACTTAAAAAAAGTAATTAATTACTAATTACATCATCAATGTTGTATTTAAAATACTTTTCTAATTACTCTGTCTGAAAAGTAATTTAATTACTCAATAAGTAACTTACTAATTACTTCTTAAAATCCCTATAAACTTTGACCAGATAGACAACAGAAAGGAAACTCTTTTAATAATTTAGTCAAAGATGGAAAAGTTTAGCCTTTTATAGCTTTTTAAAACATTTTAACTTTATTAAAACATATACTATAATACTTTTATTTACTTTATAATACTTACATTTTTTTTTTAGTAACAAATAGGGATGTCACCATACCAAAATTCTGTACCGATTCTACCAAAAGTGCACAATACTCGATACCACGGTAAAAACATATAAAAATACAAATAAAATGCTATATATTTTTTTCCAGGTAGGTCTAATAGTAGGCTAGTAAGTAAAAATACCACAGATATTGTATAATCAAATATAAAATAACTCTGCATAGTCATAACTGTATAAATTAAATATAGATTAATCCTTATTAAAGCTTTTCTTTTGTTGTTTGAGTATCATTTATAATACAGCCAATAGTAGACAGTATCATGTTTTAAAGGCTGCTGTCACTAAGACCTAATGGACAGAGACAATATGCTGTTACACATGCTGTTCACATTCACATAACAAACGTGAATATACGCCAAGACGGGCATTTTTACATAACTGTGTGTGTATTTGAATGTTTATGTGTAATAAACCGCGAAAATCTGAGTCGCGAGAGGCGGCTATATGTGCGCGCTTTGGTTGAGAACGCACTGACTGAAGATCGTCTCTCAGAGAGCGCGCGCAGTTTTTTCTCCCTAGGACATAGCTTACATTTTACCGTAATATTCTTGCCTACCTGTGTCAAAAAGTGAAGTAACTGGAATATTTCCATTTTGCAAAAACAGCCACTCGCTTCTGCCGACATCTTCAGACGGCGACTACGCAGCCAACTGGTTCGAAGTTGTGAACTCACGCGCAACTGCACTACAGCTAACGATTTTAAAGAGGCAGTGTTCACTTTTAACTTTAGACGACAAATTTAATTTTAAATTCAATATTGATTTATACAGAACTGTTGAACTAATTTACAGTATGTAACGCAAGTACATTATAAGTAACTGTAATTAAATTACCTTATAAATGAACAGTAATCCTGTACTTTACTTTTTCAGTTGATAAGTAATTTTAATTACAGTAACGCGTTACACCCAACACTGGTCATATACACCTAGGATGGTTTGAGGGTGAGTAAATCATGGGATAATTTTTGAAATTTGAGTTTGAAAGTGAACTAATCCTTTAAGTATCCATATATTTGTTGGTGCCATGTATGGAGTGCAAATCTGAACAGACAGATGATTGAGCTTATCTGGAATTTCAGGAGGAAAAAAAGGAAGCAAAGGGAACAAGGAAGAGAAAGATAAAAAAAAAAAAGAAAATAAAAAAGTACCAGGATGATACAAACATTTCATGGCCAATGTAGAGGACAAAATACAATATGTACAAATCTAATGCACACCTTAGGTTGATATTGAACACAATTTTATACATAATTAAATATAATGAATTTATCATAACAAACAAATACTAAAATGTTATTGGATATTGCAAAACCATATTTTGACATGGTGATGTCATGGTGTTTTTTATATTAAATAAAGATCATTAAGTACAAAAGCATGTATATACTGTACACTGTGAAAAATTATAGTTGGTTTAACTTAAAGTTTAAGTTCATTGGAATTAAAAATGTGAGTGTACAATGAAGGCGATTAACAGAAACTCAGAATATTATTTTATCTGAACCACATTAATTATTTAAATTGATTTGACAAAGAAATTGTTTTACAGTGTAGTAGCACCACAGTATTTTATTTTTTATTTAATAAAATAAAAATTTATTTTTTATTATTGTTATATTTTATTCACATTAACTGTAAACATTGCCATTTATTATTAGGTGTCTCTAAATACATCTGTAAATATGTTTATTCTGTCTCAGCCTAGCTGTGTCTTCACGCATTTTTATATTTTATTCTTTAATTTTATTATTATGTGTCTTGTTATATTTGGATGTATGCACTAGATACTTCATTTACCAAGAAAAATTCCTTGTGTGTGCAAGTACACTTTGCAATTAAGCTCTTTCTGATCTATTTTTTTATTTTATTTTATTGTAAAATCAAGTAATAATAAAAGTTGGTTATACCTGTACATTCCTCCACATTAAACAATTGGTATAAAACAGCATTTGAACCTTATTTACTTATATATTTACTTAAATATCTTTATATCTTTGACCAACAACATGTATTATTCGCTTAAATACCAGTGCGTGTTTACCACCCCTTTAGTTCACTGAGATTCCCAATGGGTCATGATATTGGATGAATATGTCATTACCAGCAAAATAAATCAAGAATAAATTATATTTAAGTTATAGAACGTATGCATATAATGTGTAATGTGTTTACATTTGAGATGAAGTGAAGTAAAAGTAAAGTTCTTACCAGCGTGTCAGTATCAGTCTGAAGGAGCCTTAAAACTACAGCATCAAACACAGCTGGGTCACACTGATAAAATGACACACACATGCCACCCCCTGTGACATGTGACAGGAAGTGGGCCACACTTTCCTTCTCTGATACTGGGACTTCTTAATCACTTTTCCTTTGCGCTCAGTTTAAACTCCAAGTGAATGAAGGGCACAAGAATGATCCAGTATCTGAAACATATTTAAAAACTACAACGCATCTTCACATTCTGTATTCAAACAATAAAAAATTATATTTAACTTGTCTTATTTACCTTCTGTCATCACGACTGAACAGATACCGATCGATCATATGAATATGAAACTAGCAAACAAACACAATGACAACTAATAAATTATTCACATTTATTAGCAAGCTTTACATAAACAATTGACATAATAATATAAATTATTAAATTATTAAAGGCCATTAACACTGATAATAATGGAATAGATTTTATTCCAATTATTATTGTTATAAAACGAGCAAAAAACAGGATTCTGAGCATGTTTATGGAGCTGTATGTTCACATTCACTATAAAAACCAAACCTGCCATTGAACCCAACGGATTCATAGCAAAAGGACGTCACTCTCTCGCTCTCCACACACACGCATACATGACAATAAACCCCTGCACTGTGTCAGAAAACAACTTATACACGCATTCGTCTCGCTAAGCCAATAAAAAAAAAAAAGTCAATATAAATTAGAAACCTTTAGAAGTTAATTTAAGTTAATAGTACACTGGTTTATGTACGTTCCTCATTAACACATGATGAATCACATGACAGCTGCACCATATTTGATCCAGGCAGACAGAAGCACCGAGCAGATGAACAGAACAGATCTGATGGTCAGACCTCTAGATATTTGATATTTGTACAGTATCATTTAATTGCATTCACATCTGAGGGGTGCAGTGAGGGTTGTAGTGTGTGTGTGTGTGTGTGTGTGTGTGTGTGTGTGTGTGTGTGACAGACAGCATCACTGGTCTTTCTCGTGCATCTGTTGTTGCATCTTTTCCAGCATCTCCTGCATTCTCTTCAGCTGCACAAACAAAACACATAGGTAACTGTCACTGTCACTGTAACCTGTAGTTTACACTGATGAAAAAACTAAAATGCTATGATTTTTTTATTATCATAATTGATCTGATTAGAAAGATATACATGTCTTTTTCTATTTAAAACACTAAACAGCATTCAAAAGTTTGAGGTCAACTTTTCTTTCTTTTTTTTTTTTTAATTAATACTTTTATTCAGCAAGGATGCATTAAAGCATGAACTGTTTTCAACATCAATAAAAATTGTAATAAATGTTTCTTGAGCAGCAAATCAGCATATTAGAATGATTTCGGAAGGATCATGTGACACTGAAGTAATGATGCTGAAAATTAATAAATTAATTTAAAATATATTCAAACACATTTTAAATATCTCACAATATTACTGTTTTTACTGTCTTTGATCAAATAAATGCAGTCTTGGTGAGCAGAAGAGACTTATTTCAAAAATATAAAACAATTACCAACCCCAATCTTTTGAATGGCAGTGTAATTTTAAGATTACTTAATATTGTAGCACGGCTACTTTATAATAAAGTGTTTTTCCTCATTTGAAAAATATGAAGAAAAGCCTACACTGAAACATAAATATGAAAAACCTACAAAAAAGTATAGAATTTTAATACTGGCCATAATAAACACAATAATTACTGGCAACTAAATCACCCAGAATATCTATAACAATACATTCCTATGCAAATGTCTCTAAAGAATCCAGCACACGTCCTAAAAACTATGGATTTATATCACAAACTATAGCACACACCTCAGTGATGCTTTAAAGATGACCCTTTTTCAAAGTCTTGATTTTGTTTTTGGGCTCTCGAAACAAAAGATTTCATGCTTGAATGTTCGAAAAACATTATTTTTCACATATTTTACACTATTGCAGCACCTCTCTTTCCAGTCTGTCAGTAACACTCCGTTTAGTTCCTGTCTCTTTGACGCCCCTCCTTCTGAAAAGCACAATGTGCTCTAATTGGTCGGCTGGATCAGTGTGTTGTGATTGGTCAGCCACTTCCAGCATGTTTGGAAGATGCCACGCCCCTTACCATAACCGCGAGTTTCAACACACTACTAACTAACTCAACCAGGCCCGCCCCTTTTTTGTGTATTTAAGTATTTAAATGAGGAATATTGTGACGTGTTCGTTCCCGGAAGAAAACGTTTCAGGGAGTTCAGGAGTTTCAGAGCTTGTTCATGCTCAAACAGCAACAGTACACACTAAAGAAAGATGAACATGTAAAAAAATGATGATCATTTTATACCTCTTCATCCTTCATCTTGATGAGTCTCTCCGTCTCTACATCTGGTGTTGGCAGAGGCAGGATGGGTAGTGGACTGTCTGTACGGTTATCCTGAGCAAGTTTACTGAAACACACACAAACATGCCTCATATGAACTACATCTAGGCTGGAAAGTAAAACAACCCCTGAAGGGTAAAAACAAAGCTGTGTGTGTTTTTCTTCAATATATGATCCGAGTTGTTTCAATGAAACAAAATGCATTATATTTCCATCAATCACTCTGTGAATGTCACACACACCTGGTCATCTCCTGGATGCAGTGGGCTCTGTAGTTTTCGTAGTGCACATCGCACGTCACGTCTTTCAGGTCGTGCATGTGAGAGCGAATCAGCATGTTCCTCAGTTTCACAAAGTCACAGTGAGACTGATTCTCCACTGAAGAAGAAATGCAATAGAATTCCTTAGTAACGTTAGGTAGCATTAAAGTACCGTATGTAAAACCGAACTGCATGCTTGCAATCTATTTGCAAAATATTCATATCTGCATTTGTGTGTTTATAAGAATACCGACCTTCCACGATACCCCAGGGGTAAAGACGACCTCTGACCCTCTGACCTCTGGCCTCCACCACTGTATTACTGCCAATGACAGCAAACGGAGTGCACTCCTACAGCACACACACGACACATAAATCATTCAATATTCTATACCAGGTATACTTTTATACTTGAATCAGTACACCTTGCTTTAACATGCTATTTGCATTATACGTTATCTTCTGCATCTATCTGTCATTTCTACTGCGGTCACTACCAAATCACCTCCTGGGTAAGAACTTTAACATAAATTAAATAATACATTTTACACACAAACACACACAGATATATACAGACCTTCAGCTCTTTGTCCATCTGTTTGAACTCCTCCTCTTCATCAGAGTCACACTCAGGAAACTGATACACTTTAATCCCGAAGCGCTCGATCTCATCTCGCACCTGCAGGAAAACACATGCACACTATGAAACACATCTTGTGTTGTCATTCACACCTCGATTCATATATGCAGCTAACAGCTAGCTTGAATCGAATGCGTTTGGTCTAGTATAAAAGAACTAGATTCCATCAGGAGCACCAACACTAAAATAATCAGATTTACTGTTAGCTGACTTTCAGAGGACATCAGATCAGATAGTGTCCACTCACCCTGTCCTTGAGTTTTTTGACCTCATTAGGCGTGAGACAGTCGGCTTTAGAGATCAGAGGAATGATGTTCACTTTCTCATGTAGAGCCTTCATGAACTCCACGTCCACCGGCCGCAAACTAAACAGTAAAAGTGACAATGAGTTTAAGTATCTGATGCATATGACCACCACCCCAAATCTATCTCTAGTTTTATTAACTTCTATTATGTATGAAATACCAGTGGTGGAAGAAGTACACAAATAAAGTACTTGACAACATCCAGTAAAAGTAATATTACTTGAGTGCAAATGAGCAAAACCTAGGATAATGGCAAAGTTTAAAAATATAAAATTACAAGTAGCATTTGGAGTAAAAGTAATTAGTCTTTTAAATGGCACAAACTAGATTTTTGTTGTAAATATCCCTGGCAAGATTGTTACACTGAATGACATTTTAGTGGGTGTCACCCCCCCCCCCCCCCCCAACAACAACAACAATAACAATTGAAAGCTGTATTACCCATATTGTTTTGATGCTTGAAAACCCTTTTTCGTCTTTGACCCACATATGTTTGCATTCAGTTTACAAACAAATTCGAACAAAACAATGACATTAACATACGTTACAAATGGGCACAATGGACCCTGAATACACACATTTATTATTATGCAAATGTGAAGATGATGCATGTGGATTTGACCCATATAAGACAGACCCGTTCCACCCGCTCCCACACTCAGTGTGTTTTGTACCCGTGTCCGAACGGCGGTATGAAGTACAGGCAGCAGTGCACTCTGTTGTCTAGTATGTTCTTTCTGTTCAGTCCGCTCTCATCTCTGAAGTACTGCTCAAACTGCTGGTCGATGTAGTCTGTGATGGGCTTCCAACTGCAGACACACAAATAAACACACTCTTCAGAATATCAGGGCTTAACACAATAACAGATTAAGGCAGAGATTCACAATTTTTTTTGTTTTTTTGTTAACTGAACCTCTATGACCTAAAATATTTACTTGAAGTTCCCCCCCGAGTTTTTAAGATGATATTTCAGCACATTCACATGTTCACGATTCTCTGGTGCCGGTTAAAATCAGCATGAAACAGAAGTTGTAATAGTCTTTTCTTCCCTATTGTGACGTTTCTCAGAGTGAAACGGCTTCTCGAATGAGGAAAAAAATGTAGGGCGGGACTTGATTTTGTTCGTGGGGAATTGATTGGATGGTTGTGGTTTGCTATTGGTGGATCTCATGTGAGTGACAGGTTGCCCCGCCCTCGAGCCAGTAAACACTTCAGAAGAGAAGAGTTTAAGGATTTTAAACCTTGTTTAGGGACACGTGAATTAAAAAAAAATAATGATGTGCATGGATAAATCATTTATAATAAATACTGAAATATTCCATAAAAATTTTTATTGTAATTAAAAAAAAATTTGATTTGTCAATTTTGATTTCATGGTGACTTTAATAATCAGATGTCATGAAGGTAAACAAATAAAATATTTCATTTTCTTTAGTATGGGTTTTATTTTTAATGGTTTTATTATTATTTACATTTATTTTAATTTAATGAATTAATTTAATCATTACTTTAATTTTTATTTTATTTTACTTTATTTATTTTCAGCATTTTTTAAAAAAAAATTATGATTTGTCTTTGCATTAACTCCTTGCCCCTCACCAGGGGTGTAGCCATCATTTTAGAAGTGAGGGGGACAGAAATGTTGGGTGTAATACCAGTCTTTATCTGACCTTTGTCTAATTGATAGATTACATTTTTTTTTTTTTAATCTCATCTCTTGCTTTTAATTTGAAATCAATTTGCTTTTAATAAGAAATCAAATACAATGCTGAACAATAACCAATATCTAAAATATTTCCCTATATTTTATGACAATTTTATGATTGGTTTATGTACTACAAACACTTGTGCATTAAGTCCTTGTGGATTTTATATAATGTAAAAAATAAATAAATAAATAAAAAATCGCAGAAAATACAGTATGGACAATTCTAATTGTACAATTGAAATAGAAATCCTATTTCTCTTCTGCTCACCAAGGCTGCATTTATTTAATTAAGAATACAATAAAAACAGTAATATTGTGAAATATTATTGCAATTTCAAATAACTGTTTTCTATGTGAATATATTTTAAAATGTAATTTATTCCTGTGATCAAAGCTGAATTTTCAGCATCATTACTCCAGTCTTCAGTGTCACATGATCCTTCAGAAATCATTCTAATATGCTGATTTGCTGCTCAAGAAACATTTCTTATTATTATCAATGTTGAAAACAGTTGTGCTGCTTTATATTTTTGTGGAAACCATGATACCATTCAAACATTTGTGGTAAAAAACAAAAAAAAGAAGAAGAAGAAAAAAAAGAGATATTAATACTTTTATTCATTAAGGATGCATTAAATTCATCAAAGTGACAGTGACAAATAAGTGCTGTTCGTTGAACTTTCTATTCATCAAAAAATCCAGAAAAAAATAAATGTATCATGGTTTCCACAAGCAAATCATCATATTAGAATGATTTCTGAAGGATCATGTGACACTGAAGACTGGAGTAATGATGCTGAAAATTCAGCTTTGAATCACAGGAATTTTACATTTTAAAGTATATTCACATAGAAAACAGCTATTTTAATTTGTAATAACATTTCGCAATATTACTGTTTTTACTGTCTTTTTTGATTAAGTAAATGCAGCCTTGGCGCGCATGAGAGACTTCTTTCAAAAACATAAAAAAAAAAAAAAGGCTGTCAATTAGCACTGCATTATTCATATACTTTATTGTCAATAAATACCTTAAGATGGCTTGAAAAACACACATAAACCATATCTTGTCGCAATTGTGTGTTTGTCTTCGCGTTTCAGTCAATACGTTTCTGCATTTTATTCAGCTTCTGCCGTTTTGGACTTTCTGCGAGAGAGCGCCCTCCAGCTTCCAGTATGAATGAAACATATATTACACCACAGTGAGCGCTCCATAATGTTTATATCGCCCCATTTTAGTTAAGAATAAAACGACAGCTCATGCAAAAAGTGTGGGGGACGAATTTACGTTTTATTAAAAGTGTGTATTCTATCCCCATGCCCCTCACAAACTCCAGTTTGGGAAACCTTGACCTTAGACACTCAAGACTGTGCTATATTGTGAATATAGACATGAATAAAATACTTTTTGCTTTCATAAAATGCTGTATTGAGCAATCAGCATCCAAGACCTTAACTATGTGTTTCGTAAATGTAATTGTCATGGGATGCTGGGAACAGCTGAATTCTCACCATTCATTATTATTGACAGCGTCTCCAAACCCTGGCGTGTCCACAATAGTGAGTTTGAGTTTGACTCCTTTCTCCTCAATGTCCACCGTGTGTTTGGTGATCTCAACCGTCTGATTGATACGTTCTGTTAAAGGAAACACAATATAGCATTCAAACTAATAAAACCATATAAGAGATATAGGCTACACTATGTAAAATTTGGGGTCTGTAAGATTTTTTAATGTTTTTTGTAAGTCTCTTCTACTCACCAAGGCTGCATTTATTCAATCAAAAATACAATAAAAACCGTAATATTATTACAATTTCAAATAAATGTTTTCTATTTGAATATATTTTAAAATGTCATTTATTCCTGTGATCAAAGCTGTGATTTTCAGCATCATTACTCCACATGATCCTTCAGAAATCATACTAATATGCTGATTTGCAGCTCAAGAAATATTTCTGATTATTATCAAGGCTGAAAACAGTTTAATATTTGTGTTTCATGAATAAAAAGTCCAAAAGAACAGCATTTATTTGAAATATAAACGTCTTTACTGTCACTTTTGAGCAACTGAATGCATTCTTGCTGAATAAAAGTATTAATTTCCTTAAAAAAAAGAATGACCTGAAACTTTTGAACAGTAGTATATATTGTATACTTAATATATAAACGAAACAGAGAATTAAGAGAATTCTTACCTTCTGCATTTAGTAATTTCCTGTCTTTATAGAGATCTGTGAGAAAGAGGCTGTTAACTAGAGTAGACTTGCCCAATCCAGATTCACCTAAAACACACACAATGCTCTTGTTATTGACAAAGATGAGCATGAAGTCAGTGTCACATGCTATAGTGATGATCTCAGACATACCTGCCACCATCAGAGTGAAGTCAAAGCCCTTCTTCACAGACTTCCTGTGGACCTGATTAGGAAGCGTAGCAAAGCCGACATACTGCTTGTCCTGAAAGAAAAAGTCAAAAATGAACATTCTGTATAATTTCTCCATTTTCGTTTTATAGAAGAAAGAAAGTTATACAGATTTTGAATGATTATTTTGGGTGAACTGTCGCTTTAAGACCGAACTTCTGTGAATCGTCAGACCGGCACAAAAATAGCCGAGCATGAAAAGCCCAGTAGTGTCGAGACTCCTGCAGATCTACCAACTGTGCCGGAAACTCCTCAGCAGTCATAACTGCTCAAACAGACACTGAGAACAGTAATATTACTGACGGTTATGCACCGAATGAAAGAAAAACTCACTATTAAACCCGACAGCAGAACCAGCTCAGTGTCCAGGCCAAACCGAGTGATCGTATACACACACAGAAGCCATATTTACATAAGCTGAAAAGGCCTTTTTAACACACTTAAACTTGGGCCAAACACAACTCATCTGACTGCCAGAGCATCTCACAGCTCGTCATGTGTGTTTCCGCAGTCCATCATCCTAGAAAAGAGAAACGCTGCCGCATCTCACTCCACATGCACAGTGTGTGTGAGAGAAGAAGGAAAAGATATGTGTGTGGAATTCAATTATATATAAAAACAAGGAGATTTTTACATTTTCTGAAGCAAAAGTCAGAGGTTTGTTCAAATCTTTAACTTTAAGAATAAGCAAACACAACCCACACAAACAAAATGTTCATATCATACATGCACTGCAAAAAAAAAATTTCTTACTTAGTATATTTGTCTTGTTTTCCAGCACAAATATCTAAACATTCTTTAAATAAAAATTACATATTAAGATATTAAGTTTTGTTTTCTGAAAAAAATGATCAAAATTAAGTGAATTTATGCTTAAAAAAATCTCTCAATGGGGTCAGAAAAATAAACTTGATTCAAAAATGAAAGCAAGATTATTTTTCTGACCCCATGGGCAGATATTTTTCTTGTTTTAACCATAAACTGACTTAATTCTGAATAATTTTCAGTAAACAAGACTTAATATCTTGTCATTTTGCTTCTCAAGAAAATGTATCTTCATTTAAGAATGTTTAAATATTTGTACTGTAAATTTTTTTTGACAATAATAGTGAGTAAGAAAATCCTTTTTTCAGTGTTATGTCATACTATTTACAATTACACTTATTAAGAAACTAAATGGAAGCATATTCATTTGCAGCTTTTGCATATATATATATATATACATATATATATATATATATACATACATATATATATATATGTACAAGACATAAACACCGAACCTTCTGTCGGGTAGTTCTGGTTCGGGGACACAGAAGTTTCTCCACCAGTTTTTCCTGCAGCATCATGGTGTCCATCCTGAACCAGACGCCTCAGAAATGTGTGCCGTCCGTCTTTAAATCTGTGTGACCTCTCTCTCTCTCTCTGACTCTCAATTTATCACTCTCTGCCTCTATAAACCCTCTCGGCTTTCCTTTTCCTTGATTTCTGTCTGTCTCTTGCCCATGGCACATCCCAGCACGCCGTGTTCAGACAGGCAGGCAGAGGAATCCCCACAAGACTGAATGAAAGACTGACAAAAGAAGGTAGTGAGTGAGAGAGAGTGAGCAAGAGAAATGAAAAGACGTAAAGGAAAAAAAAACATGGAAGCAATTTTAGACAGGAAAGGGGGGCGGCTGAAAATGGGAATAAAAACACTCATTCATTTAGTCGTTCATTCCTCCCCCACTTTTTTTTCCACAGACGGCTCTGAGGTGTAGGGATTTCAGTGTGTGTGTGTGTGTGTGTGTGAGTGAGAGAGGGAGCAAGACACATTTAGTAAGATGGCAGCCACACCCTTCCCAACAGACCTTGCCAGACTGGCGCACACACAGCTTTTCTACAGACTACCGCACAGCAGAGTGATCTTTACTGTAGCATTTTTTTCAAGATGCATATTTTTGCCTGTACATAACATATATACTGTTTAAAAGTTTTTTTAATGAAATGAATACTTTTATACAGCAAGGATGCATTCAATTGATCAAAAGTGACAGTAAAGACGTTTATAATGTTATTTCTGTTTTTAAAAATTGAAACAGCACAACTGTTTTTTAATATTGATAATAACCAGAAATGCAGCAAATCAGCATATTAAAATGATTTCTGAAGAAAATTTGATACTGAAGACTGGAGTAATGATGCTGAAAATTCAGCTTTGATCACAGGAATACATATATATATATATATATATATATATACACACTGCACCGATGAGGCATAACATTATGACCACCTTCCTAATACTTCTTCCCATTGTGCATCCTGGTGCCATGTGTTCCCCAGGTAAGCGACGCACCCGACCATCCACGTGATGTAAAAGAAAACGTGATTCATCAGACCAGGCCACCTTCTTCCATTGCTCCGTGGTCCAGTTCTGATGCTCATGTGCCCACTGTTGGCACTTTCGGCAGTGGACAGGGGTCAGCATGGGCACCCTGACTGGTCTGCAGCTATGCAGCCCCATACGCAACAAACTGCGATGCATTGTGTATTCTGACACCTTTCTATCAGAACCAGCATTAACTTCTTGAGCAATCTGAGCTACAGTAGCTCGTCTGTTGAATCGGACCACACGGGCCAGCCTTCGCTCCCCACATGCATTAATGAGCCTTGGCCGTCTATGACCCTGTCGCCGGTTCACCACTGTGCCTTCCTTGGACCACTTTTGATAGATACTGACCACTGCAGACCGGGAACACCCCACAAGAGCTGCAGTTTTGGAGATGCTCTGACCCAGTCGTCTAGCCATCACAATTTTGCCCTTGTCAAACTCGCTCAAATCCTTATGCTTGCCCATTTTTCCTGCTTCTAACACATCAACTTTGAAGACAAAATGTTCACTTGCTGCCTAATATATCCCACCCACTAACAGGTGCCGTGATGAAGAGATAATCAGTGTTATTCACTTCACCTGTCAGTGCTCATAATGTTATGCCTGATCGGTGTATATTAGGGGTCTAACTGTACATGTATTCATCCCGAACTGTCACGATACAGAGTCTACGGACGTCACGGTTCAGTGCATACAGTCAGACGTCTGTCCAGCGATGAAATATGTGTGTCCTGGAAATAGGAAGCCTCAGGTGCCGCTTTACACACTGTCTCCTCGTGGAAAGGTTAAATAGGCTCAGATGTAGATGGCAGTTTTTCTCCTTCTCACTCATCTTTCCGTGATTTCTTGAAAAGCATAATACTGAACTTTGTGCATCTTATCAGCGCATGTTAATGAACTCTCACGCACAAAGACAATGACATAGGCTAAACACAACACGTTAATCAAACCAAAACAGCCATTTATTTTTACCACGCAGCATTGGTAAATCTATCAATTAGAGTAACAAATCAACAATTCCTTATTTTAAATAATTTATTATTAATCACAATCAGAAATTTGGGGACTTGTTGCTTGTTGTATCAAACTCGTGTCGAACCATGACCCCAAAACCGAGGTACATACCAAACCGTGACTTCTGTGTACTGTTACACCCCTAATATATATATAGATATATATATATATATAACAGGAAATTGTAATAAAAGGCCTGTTGGACCAGCTTTCTGCATTCCGGGAAGATTCAGTGAATATGTGTGATTGAACCTGAAGACTCATCATTAAATTAGATTTTTATATTTTTTTCTTTAAAGGTTTGGGGGGTCATTCAGATCACTAACCCTAATATGAGCAATAGCAATAGTGATGTCTAATCAGGCACCACTAATAAACATCTTTATATTAAGCATGATTTGCCCTATTATAGGGTTGGTGGGGGTATTGGTCATGCATATAGATGATCAGTGTGCTGGTGGGGGGTGGGGGTTCCAAAGGGGGTCTTTTGAATAGAGCACAACAGATGTCCTTGAGTGATACAATAGCCCCGGTTCCCCCACCCTACAGAGAACAACACCCTCTCACTGTCCAGCTGCCATCCCTGAGTGCCACCTGGAACACCCCTGACCAGACGCAGTCCAATACCTCTATTGTTTTTAACCAGTTTTGTTTGAGGAACTCTAATACGATTAGTGTATTAAAATGGAGGAAACAGCTTTCATTTAACCTTCTGGTGATGCTCGTGTGGTGATCAAACATGAGAGATTTTTTTTTATTTCAATGAAAATAAACATACTAAATAAACATTTTAGTTCGATAATATTTAGGGGATTTTATGGTACTAAATTATATTTATGGAATACTTATGATCCATTTATTACCCGTTAATCACTTCTTGAGCATAGACCTGAAAATGAAAATGTTCAACTTCGCAAGTCGTAAATCTTGAATGCAGACTTAAGTTTGGTCTCTTTTGAAGAAGACACTTGGCAGATTATTGCTGAAGTTAGAAAATTGAAGTAATTAAAGTTTAAATTTACTATTATGAAAAATGCATTAAAATAATATTTTTAAATTTTATATGAAATATATAAAAGCATGTTTTACTTTAATAATGTGATTAAATCAAAGCCATAAATCTAAACAAGTTGTGTTCCAAATTTGAGGTTGATATCTGAAAAAATGAGCTTTCAGTAACAGTTTGTTTGGGTGCAGTACCAAACGTTTTCACAAGATGAAATTCGTCTCCCATTCGTGGTAAATTTTATGGTAATTTTTGATCAGTATAAGTGTGACTATTTTTTTCAGGACCATTTAACTTTTTTCGAATCATGTCCATGATTTGTGTGTGTTTGTGTGTGTTCACATATCAAGTGTCAAAACATTTACAAAGTTTCGTACCATTCTGATGAAGTAAAATTCATCAGAAATGACTGTCAAACATGACCGAATAGCACCAGAGGGTCAACACTGCTGCTTACTAAGGAGCCGTTCACAAAGAACACATTTTCCATTTCACTGCACTATATTTCTATTGTTTATATTGTCCATTGTGTGTGCTCAAGTTAAAATAAGCTTTAAACTTCAAAGAAATGCATCTCTGGACCTTGCACTTTTTTCGTTTTAACAGCAAAAACGCGTTCTGTCAACCATTACTGAAGACCATGTGCACAAAAACATTCAGAACACCCAACCTGATCTCATGGAAAAAACTGTTTTATTGAAAAAGAAACTCATTAGGAAGGACCACCCCTAACCCCGCCCCTAAACTTAAATAGATCATATGAAAACATACGAGCGAGATTGTATGAATTCATACGGATTAGCTACCAATTAAGCAAAACGAAAATTAGTTACGAATTGCTGTGATATTGCACTTTAGCAACTGCACAGATACCCTGGTAACCACCAAACAAATCTTAGCAGCCAATTATCAGTTTCAACCAGAACACTCTAGTAACACATTAAACACAACTCAGAACACCTTAGCAAATGAATGAGAACACCCTAGCAACCACCGGAAACACACCCTAGCAACCACATAGCAACACACAAATAGGCATTAAGAATACTTTAGCAATCGCACAGCAATGCCCTGGCAACCCTGGTTGTGCACATTAAAATTCTATTTTCAAAGATGCTCATGTCAGACAGATTGCCTGCCCGAGCAACTGCAAAGCAACACCCTGGCAACCACCCATAATACCCTAGCAACCACAAATCAAAGCATTAAAAGTCTTCAGAATAGCTTAACAAATGCATAGCAATGCCCTGGCAACCACCCAGAACACTTCAGCAATTACATAGTAACACACAGAAAGGCATTCAGAAAACATTAGCAACTGCATAGCAACGGCCTGGCAACCTCCCAGAACACCCTAGCAATCGCATAGCAACACACTAAAAACAGCCGCAACTGCAGCAATAGCAAAGTTTACTGTAATTGCATAGAAATGCACACAAAGCCAATCAAAATACCTTACAACTGCATAGCGACACCCTGGCAATCACCCAGAACACCCTAACAACCACATAAAAACGCACAGAAAAGTATTCAGAACACTTTAGCAACTGCATAGCAATGCCCTGGCAACCACCCAGAACACTTCAGCAATTACATAGTAACACACAGAAAGGCATTCAGAACACTTTAGCAACTGCATAGCAACGCCCTGGCAACCACCCAGAACACCCTAGCAATCGCATGGCAACACACTAAAAACAACTTCAACTGCAGCAATTGCAAAGTTTACTGCAACTGCATATAAATGCACACAAAGCCATTCAAAATACCTTAGCAACTGCATAGTGACACCCTGGCAACCCAGAATACCCTAGCAACCACGTAACAATGTACAGAAAGGCATTCAGAACACTTTAGCAACTGCATAGCAATGCCCTGGCAACCACCCAGAACACTTCAGCAATTACATAGTAACACAAAGAAAGGCATTCGGAAGACTTTAACAACTGCATAGCAACGCCCTGGCAACCACCCAAAACACCACAGCAATTGCATAGCAACACACTAAAAACAACCACAACCACAACAACTGCAGCAATAGTAAAGTTTACAGCAATTGCATAGAAATGCACACAAAGCCATTCAAAATACATTAGCAACTACATAGCGACACCCTGGCAACCATCCAGAACACCTTAGCAACCACATAACAATGCATTCGCAATACTTTATCAACTGTTTAGCAACGCCCTGCCGACCCTGGTAAAGCACATTAACATTTCTAAATGTAATTTGAATAGAGACATCCTGGTCATCTCAGACAGTGATTTCCTGTCTGCTGTTCAATGATATTTAACAGTGAGGTGGGACCAATGATGTCATCCTTCAGTGTCATAGGAGCTGTCTCATGTTACACTGTGGGTTTGGAACATGCTGATGATGTCAAAATGATGGAAAGGGTAGAGAGATGTCTGAGGGAAGTGCAATAAATGAACTCCTCTCTATCACTGTCTCTCTGCGCTGCTGTCATGAGCTCACTAAACATCCTCGGGGATCTACGGCAGCTGCACTGGGTCAAGTACAAACAGACCTGCAACGGTGTTCCCGGAGGGGGACTGTTTTCCTCTCGCTTTCAGACCATGTCAGCTTTTCTGGTTCACCAATTTGTTAGTAATATTGCAGGCATGTATTTAAATGGTTCAATGCACATGCACAGCATCCAGGGTCACTTACAGTACACTTATTACAGTGATGAGTTAGTTCACGGATCGCGCATTGTGGGGTTTAAACTGACCACAGCACCCAATGTGAATAATATTCAAGGAAAACTGCATTGCACATACACCATTAAAAGTTTGGGGTCGGTAAGATTTTTATGTTCTTCTGCTCACTAAGGCTGCATTTACTTGATAAAAAATACAGTAAAACAGAAATATTGTGAGATATTATTATAATTTAAAATAATTGTTTAATGTATTTTTTAAAAAAAATTCCTGTGATGCAAAGCTGAATTTTCAGCATCATTACTCCAGTCAAAGTCCCTTTAAGACGAGTCATTTGCTCGGCGGCCATCTTTGAAACGCCTCTCGGACACGCAAGTGCAGCTCCTATCTTTTTGAATGGGGAAACATCAAATTCTCCAAAACTATTCGCCAAGCCTACAATTAAATTTCATATTTGAAATCACCAATGAAATCTGACAAGAACTATATCATGAATTTTGTTTCCAAATGCTCAAATCATGACAGCAAAAAAAAAAAAAAAAATGCATTTTTCAGTCCTGTTTTTCAGTTTCTATAGGAACCGGAGCTTCTAACGGCAGCCGCACTGACGCGATGACTTTACCAATCTGTGATTGGCTGTTTTATTTAGAAGGTGGGACTTATTCCGCCATATTGAGCGTTGCACTTTCTCCCATTCATAGTAATACGAGTGCACCGTCTTTCTGTATATAAAGTCTTTGCTCCAGTCTTCAGTCACATGATCCTTCAGAAATTGCTTGAGGAACATTTTTTAAAATTATTATTATCAATGTTGAAAACAGTTGTGCTTCATATGTTTGTAAAAACTGATTTTTGAATAGAAAGTTCAAAAGAACAACATTTATTTGGAATAGAAATCTTTTGTAACATTATAAATGTCTTTACTGTCACTTTTGATCAATTTAATGCATCCTTACTATATAAATGTAATTATTTCTCTAATGTAATTATAAATACAATTTTACTGACCCCAAACTTTTGAATGGTAGTGTAGCTAGATGGACTCACATGTAAAGGAACAGTCTGACCAAATATGACATTATTTACTCATCCTCATGTCATGACTTCTGTGGAACACAAAAGGAGAAATTCATGAAATTCAGAATGTCTGAGCTTTCGTTTTCCATGCAGCGAAAATTAGCTCCAAAACGGACAATTTTTGCCAGTTTTAGAGCTACCTGCATTCATAGTAAATTCTTATGAATGCCATCAGGTTGAGTATATTTTAGAGAATTTAATTTTTGGCTTAATTTTTAGGTCATCATTAGTGAAACGGCACTTAATCCAAACAGAGGTGAACCAAAACTTGTGCTACATTACACTTTACTTAAGCATGTACTGAAAACTCTGTCCTCTCTCATACTGTAGATACTGAGATGGACGTTTCTTGCTGTGGCATTTGAATAACTGCGCAGGCCGTTTGACTTCACGATCAAAAGAAACTTCAATTCTGGCATCTGTCACGCTGTATGCAGCTGTGCAGCTCAGTGACAGCACACACTGCAGACATCTCATTCTACAGAAACACACACACACACAGTTTCATTTCAATGCAGTGACCTTTTCAGAGATAAATAAGACATGTCTGAAATGGCAGCCAGCCTTCCACACCATTAAGCTATTAAGCTTGAATGCAGAGAGAGAGAGAGAGAGAGAGAGAGAGAGAGAAATCTTGAAGCAGTGACAGAATGTGTGTGTGTGTGTGGGTGTTTGCAGTTGCGTTCTGCTTTTGCGTAGGATGATGTGTTTTCTAGGAACTGCACATGTGTGTTCATGGGTCAAGTGCTGGAAGCTGTGTGAAATCACTAACCTTCTGAACAGCTTCTGTCCGTATAGTAAAATAGGAAGTTTACAGCAATCAAGTATCGCTGTGTCATTTAACAGATGCTAAATTCAAGTGCACAATTCTCATGGAGTTTTACTTTTTTTTTCTGTTATTACTTTGGTGGTATAATTCTATTCTGTATTTAAATATACTTAAAATGCTTTGGCAATACTATATTCCAAATGCCAAAAAAGTAACTTGAACTTGGGATCAAATCAGCAATTTGCAACCAGAAACATGTTACTTTCCTTCAAGGTTTTTACCACAAAAACTAATATACTCCTAAAGTTGAAGAAAAACAAAACCAAACGAATTTTAGAAGATAAACACTACCATTTAAAACAAGTCAGTAAGATTTTTAAAATGTATTTGAAAGAAGTCTCTTCTGCCCACCAAGGCTGCATTTATCTGATCAAAAATACAGTAAAAACAGAATATGAAATATTATTACAACTTAGTTTTCTATTTGAATACATTTTAAAATGTAATGTATTCCTGTGATCAAAGCTAAATCAGTTCATATGTTTATGGAAACCGTTTGTTCAGGATTATTTGATGAACAGAAAGTTCAGAAAGTCAGCATTTATTTCAAATCAAAATCTTCTGTAACATGATAAATGTCTTTACTGTAACTTTTGATCAATTTAATGCATCCTCGCCGAATAAAACTAATTTATTTAAAAGAAAAACTCTTACTGACCCCAAACTTTTGAACGGCAGTGTGTGCATTTAAAATATACGGTCTTTCACTTCCGTGAAAATTGATCAGAAATATTGATGTCATATATTGGATATGTATATGAATATATATAATTATATGTCCAATAGCTTGATCTCCACCTGACACTAGCAATACTAAATACAAAATTAGACTGTAACATGAAGTAAAGGCCAAATAAAAGTGGCAAGACCTTTATATCTTCCCATTCTGACTGTCTAAACAATGTCAATCGGCAACACCAATTATGGCTACAAGTTGAGAAACCACTTTTAGATGCACATCACCAAAAGATACATTGTTTGAGAAGGAAACACTCTTTCACTCATATCACAAAATACTACAAACATCTATTACACAGAGCTCAGGGTTCACACTTGCTCACCACCACTGCCTTTCACACACTCCAGCTCCTGTAACCATGACAACGCCTCCAGAGAGGAGCAGCACTATCATCCTCTATCAGAACTCAAAATGACAGAAAACAGCCAGCAGACATCAGATTTCCTTCAGGCTGAACAGGAGAGGAACGTATGACAGACAGCGCGCACAGACGATGACACGAGACTGATGCGTTATTATTATCCTGAAGAAATAAAGTGCGTCAGTCGAGACTCGAGGGTGGGTGACAGCGTCAGCAAAAACTGCTTTTAAACCTCGTAAACAGGAGCGTGAACACACAAAAATGCAACAAAATGTATAAAGCACACTGTCAGGTTGAGACTGAGGGTTCCGTCACGTGGTTTAAATTGTGTGGAAACGATGGTGATGGGTAATTTGAATTCGCACGGTCTCTAAAAACTGAAGTAAAATTGCGCAATGTGGTAAAGTTGCTGGTTTCTCACCTCACTGTCCTCTGAACGAGAGCACCGGCGGTGTCAGCAGCAGCAGGTCGGATGAGGGAAGCAGGTGCGGGATGTAGGAAGGATGGAGACGCACAGGCAGGAAGAGAGAAATAGGCATCATTTCATCCACTCAAACACAGTAAAAACAGAGTAAAAGCAGTCCCTGTGTCTGTCATTACCGGATTTCATCAGCCTGCTCTTATATCGGATGTTGGTGGTCATGTTTCAGGCTGTCTCGCTCCCCGCAGCTCTGCTGTGCTCGGCTTTCGTCTGTCTCACGCTCCTCAGTCCCGCTGGGAACCTCAGGCGTAGAAAGGGCGTGGCCATTGCGGACGAAACCCCGCCCACCCACACGTCATTCATAGAAACAAATTACTACAGCGGCGCTTATACCCAAATTAAATAATTTTCTTTGTGGATTTAACTACTTAATTATGACACTAAAAAATAATTAACAACAAAAACTGTAAAAACTATGACGAACTGTTGTTGAACGTAGTGTGACTTCTTGATCTACTGCCTCTCCACATTGACTGAAGTGTGCATTACTTATATATCTTTATATATACGTTATATTATATTATTTATATATCTACCTACTATTTCATTGTCTTCCATTTTGTTTTTTCTTAATGCTTTCATTCATCGTTGTTGTTGTATTTAAATGTTCAAGAAACTTTTTCTTTTTATCTTATTTGTTTATAAATCATTCAAAAAAAAAACGCACATTACTTTAACATGTACTTTTGAAAAGATAAAACCAACGGTGCAATAAAATATTCAGAATTAAAAATCATTACATAGCTATATAATTAAAAATATTTTTTAATTATATTAAATTATATATTAAATCTCTTAATGGAACTTGAATGAATTATATTTAAGGCTTTTACTTAAGAATTTGCTTTATTAATTTTAAATTAATTTTAAATGTAATCAAGTGTACGTTTAGTAAAAAAGCTATATTAAATTTGCATTCTTTAATAAAATAATAATAATAATAATTAAAAAATGTGCCAAGCATTCTTTTTTTATTTATTTTTTAAAAAATAAAATCAGGATAGGCATATAATTTGCAACATCAATGAAACTATACTTAAATCAAAATATCATTAATGGTGTACGAAGAGAAAATACACAAACACACAAACCATTTCTGAGGCTTCAAACATTCTTGCTTGCAGGAAACTGAAGCGTTCAAAACAAATGACTCAGAAAGTTATTTATTTCTCAACATGAGCAAGTACAAAAAGGAAGATGTAAAACAGAGAAGTAAGTGTTACTGTACCGCACAACTGTTTTAATCCTTTAAAAAGGCCTAAACAGGAGATAACCAAGTCAAAATAACTGGGCTGAACCACATAGACAACAAAACAAAATCAGTGTGTTTACAGCAGACATCAATAATTAGCAGAGAACTCACTACAATGCTGCAAAATGACTTAGACATCGATGTGCATGGTGTGTTTCAGATGAGCTTTTAAAACATACAGTAAAACGTACCTGCTGGTAAACAAGAAATATAAAGACCACCGCAGTAGATGTTATTGTTTAAAGTAGAAAATGAAGCAATAAAACTGATAGAAAACAATAGAAATCCCCAAACCATGAGAATATAAGTATAAAAGAAGAGAAAGCCTACAAATGTGCATCTAAATGGAGTTTTAAGGCATTTCTGTGAATCAAAATACAGCTGACCCAGTGCGTCCACGATAAACACATAACTTTATCGTTATTTTAGTACCATTACTATATTCATACTCTCTAAATATGAAAGGTGAACTCTCATAAACATTTGCTGAGTCACTTTATTAAGCAGTTTTTCCTTTCAAAAAGATACTGATCAGATATTGACAAAATGCAAACATGATGTCAAGAGATTGTCCAAATGTAGTCTTAGTTTTTTCATGATCCAATCTGGCAAATGTAGCTTTTATGTGCTTTCTATTGGACTTCAGGTTGTTTTCCTGTAGTGTCCACTAGAGGGAAACCCTACCTAATGCACAGCTTGAATCGACGCCATAAACACTCAAATTAATTTAAAAGAAAGATTATTTTCTTTGTTAGTGATTATACTTTTTGTAATGAAATTCTATGTGCTACTTACATCTCAGTCTGTATTTCTCCACAAAGAACGTAGTGCTAATCACACACAACCGCTTTTTTGAATACAAGCAAACATTTTCAAACAAACTGATATTAATTTATGTCTGTGAATGCATCACGATTATGAACCAGTACAATTTGATAAAACTGTAAACATGACCAGGTGCATACAAGTACAATATCCTCTTATGTTATCCCATTTAAGCACTGTATATGCATTATAAAGCACTGGCGAGTGTTTAACTTATCTGTTAAACATATGCTAGTCTGATGCATGAAAAACATGACTGGTACAAGCCAAGCAGCTTAAAAAGAGTGTTTGGCACAGAAAAACATCCAGCCTTCAGGGTCTAAATACAGCTGACCACAAACCCTGATCAATCTACAGATGAACATATGCTGAACATTGTCCATAAAACCATGATATAAATTATTAACAGCGTCTAACCTGATTGGACAGAGACTTGATTAAAAGACATAATAATGGACCGTTTGTTTCAGTGTTGAGGTTGTTCATATGGGCGGAGCTGCGATAGTGATTGGTTACATGAATTAGGCATCATTAACATTATGTACCATCAATCTGATGAGGGATAAGACAGGCAAATAGTGTTTAGAAATGGGTAGGATAAATGTAACCTCCAGTCAGATGGTACTTCCTGTTCCCACAACATACAAACAGACACAAACAAACAGACACACACACACACACACACACACACACACACACACACACTCTTAGTCGTCTCCTGGTTTCATCTTCATCTGAGCTTGCATCTGAGCGATCATCTGCTGCATGCGTCTCAGCTGCAAGAGAGGAAAAAGCAGATAGAGAGACTTTCAGCAAGTTTTCACTTAATATATTATATACAGGTGCTGGTCATATAATTAGAATATCATCAAAAAGTTGATTTATTTCACTAATTCCATTCAAAAAGTGAAACTTGTATATTATATTCATTCATTTCTTTTCATTTTGATGATTATAACATTATGATTATGACAACTAAGGAAAATCCTAAATTCAGTATCTCAGAAAATTAGAATATTACTTAAGACCAATACAAAGAAAGGATTTTTTTGAAATCTTGGCCAACTGAAAAGCATGAACATGAAAAGTATGAGCATTTACAGCACTCAATACTTAGTTGGGGCTCCTTTTGCCTGAATTACTGCAGCAATGCGGCGTGGCATGGAGTCGATCAGTCTGTGGCACTGCTCAGGTGTTATAAGAGCCCAGGTTGCTCTGATAGTGGCCTTCAGCTCTTCTGCATTGTTGGGTCTGGCATATCGCATCTTCCTCTTCACAATACCCCATAGATTTTCTATGGGGTTAAGGTCAGGCGAGTTTGCTGGCCAACTAAGAACAGGGATACCATAGTCCTTAAACCAGGTACTGGTAGCTTTGGCACTGTGCGCAGGTGCCAAGCCCTGTTGGAAAAAGAAATCAGCATCTCCATAAAGTTGGTCAGCAGCAGGAAGCATGAAGTGCTCTAAAACTTCCTGGTATACGGCTGCGTTGACCTTGGACCTCAGAAAACACCAACACCAGCAGATGACATGGCACCCCAAACCATCACTGACTGTGGAAACTTTACACTGGACCTCAAGCAACGTGGAATGTGTGCCTCTCCTCTCTTCCTCCAGACTCTGGGACCCTGATTTCCAAAGGAAATGCAAAATTTACTTTCATCAGAGAACATAACTTTGGACCACCCAGCAGCAGTCCAGTCCTTTTTGTCTTTAGCCCAAACGAGACGCTTCTGACACTGTCTGTTGGTCAAGAGTTCAAGGAATGCGACAGCTGAAACCCATGTCTTGCATACGTCTGTGCGTAGTGGTTCTTGAAGCACTGACTCCAGCTGCAGTTCACTCTTTGTGAATCTCCCCCACATTTTTGAATGGGTTTTGTTTCACAATCCTCTCCAGGGTGCGGTTATCCCTATTGCTTGTACACTTTTTTCTACCACATCTTTTCCTTCCCTTCACCTCTCTATTAATGTGCTTGGACACAGAGCTCTGTGAACAGCCAGCCTCTTTTGCAATGACCTTTTGTGTCTTGCCCTCCTTGTGCAAGGTGTCAATGGTCGTCTTTTGGACAACTGTCAAGTCAGCAGTCTTCCCCATGATTGTGTAGCCTACAGAACTAGACTGAGAGACCATTTAAAGGCCTTTGCAGGTGTTTTGAGTTAATTAGCTGATTAGAGTGTGGCACCAGGTGTCTTCAATATTGAACCTTTTCACAATATTCTAATCTTCTGAGATAGTGAATTTGGGATTTTCCTCAGTTGTCAATTATAATCATCAAAATTAAAAGAAATAAACATTTGAAATATATCAGTCTGTGTGTAATGAATGAATATAATATACAAGTTTCACTTTTTGAATGATATTAGTGAAATAAATCAACTTTTGATGATATTATAATTATATGACCAGCACCTGTATATATATATATATATATATATATATATATATATATATATATATATATATATACATAAAATACATAATTAAATGTATAATTAATACATTGATAATAATCAGAAATATTTCTTGAGCTGCAAATCAGAGTATTAGAATGATTTCTGAAGGATCATGTGACACTGAAGACTGGAGTAATGATGCTGAAAATTCAGCTTTGATCACAGGAATAAATTACATTTTAAAATATATTCAAATAGAAAACTGTTATTTTAAATTGTAATAATATTTCACAATATTACAGTATTATTATTATTTTTTTTAATAAATAAATGCAGCATTGGTGAGCAGAAGAGACTTCTTTTAAAAACTTAAAAAAAAAAAAAAAGATAATAGATAATATATTATTTCCAGCTAAATTTCTAATCAGAAGTGTGTGTATTTTCACACTTTACTGCACAACATCTAACACTGTTACACCTCATGTAGACTGACACGTACACATAAACACAGTGAAACATAAACACAATTACACAGCAGTCTCTAATTAAGATCTAATCACAACAATCACGATAATCAGAGAACATACTGTACACAACTGCTCCTCTAAATACCTCACTAATGATGACAATGATGCTAAAACACTCATGTTTGTTTTTGTGTCCTGATGCAGTCTTTCCATTTTTATACTAAGCTAATGATATTTTCTATCCCTCACTTTTGCACTTTTACATATTAATTAAAACATTATTTAGCATGTTTATTAATCTGTTTTCTTTTTGGGGGCTGTTGGCTGTTCCCCACAATGTAGCTGATTTAAGATTTTACAAGATTTTTGGGCACATTTGGTAGTTAAACATGTGTACACACACACTCACACACACACACACACACACACTCTTTACATTGTAAGCATTTCTGTATGTTCTGTGCTGCAGGAAGCTGATGTCATTTCCTGTGCAAACATGCATGTTTATAAACTGCTCTGATTGCGTCCGCACCCAACTGTGATATATACGTTTCCATAGGCCAGAGTACCGCAAACTAATTAAGCATGTAATTAAACATCCATAATGAGAGATATTAAATATGCATTAGATATCAATATATCCATTCAAAGGTTTAGGGCCAGTATTTTTTATTAATAGTAATCAATACACTGATGATAATCAGAAATGTTTCTTGAGCAGCAAATCCTCATATTAGAATGATTTATGAAGGATCATGTGACACTGAAGACTGGAGTAATGATGCTGAACATTCAGCTTTGAATATAGGAATAAATTACATTTTACAATATATTCAAATAGTAAGCAGTTATTTTAAATTGTAAAAAATATTACTGTTCTTACAGTGTATTTTTAATCAGCTTTGGTGAGCAGAAGAGACTTCTTTCAAAATCTTAATATATAGTAATATATTAGATATTATTATAGAGTTTGAATCGACTGTCAAAATGATATGCATATGTGTTTGTGATTTACCTCAGCTTCCTTCTCCATGAGGATCTGGTCTTTGTCCATCACATCTTCCTCAACCGCCCTGCTGGAACACATGGTTTCAGCACAAATATACACCAAACATTCACTTAAATCCTTTCCATTTCAACACTGACACACAGAGGGGTTGGCATGTGAGTAAAATATGGATGCACTTTTTGGACTTCAAAATCAGGAGCCCCATTCACTACATTATAAAGTTTGGAAGAGCCAAGATATATTTTAATATAACTCCAACCGTGTTTGTCTGAAAAAAGATAGTCATATACACCTAGGATGGTTTGAGGGAGAGTAAATCATGGGATCATTTTCATTTTTGGGTGAACTATCCCTTTAAGCTCAAATCACAAAACAAGTTTTATGGGAAATCGCTTTAGAAATATTTAAGGTTCTGCACTATTTCTATGTTACTAATTAAATAAGCAAGTTTGTGATTGATCAAGTCAAGTCTGATCATCAGGTCTCAACTGTAAAATGTGAATCTTTCAATTGAGCTATTATGAACTTTTAAAATGTGTGTATTTACATATTGGGGGGGGGGGGGGGGGGGGGGGACTTAATAATGGCACTTGATGACAAAAAGGTTGCTGACCCCTGATTTACAATCAATCTGGGATCGTGTTTGTCGATTTGCCGTACCTGCCAGCTCGCTTTAGTCTCTCCGAACGGAAGTTCTCATAGTGGAGATCTTGAGTGACCTCCTGCAGATCCTGCATGTGAGTTCTACACACACACACACACACACACACACATACAAAAACACACACACACACACACACACAGCTTACATTTTCACGTCAGCAGAGGGTGCTGCTTAACAAATGGAGAAATCAAACCAACAGGTCACCCAAATTGTGTCTTACAGGTCATATTTCGTCCCAAAATTATATTTTTCATAAAGAAATTACAGCCTATTTTACTACCATTAGAGATATACTCATAATAATTAAATCACATTTCCCTCAATAATGTAGTGCAAAATAACCCTACACTAACTAATATTGTTTAAAGTATATATCACTTAAAACATTATTATTTAAAGTATTTATACATCATTTTTGTATCTGTTGTTCTACCTTTAATTTTTTATGCTGATTTAAATGTGTTTATTTTTCAGTAACACTTTATAAAAGGTCTCATTTGTTAACATGAGCAATATATTTTTTAAAGCAATTACTAATTTTTGTTAATGTTAGTAAAAATCTAATTGTTCTTTGTTTGTTCATGTTAGTTCACAGTGCATTAACTAATGTTGACAAATACAACTTTGGATTTTAAAAATGTATTAGTAAAGATTTACTAAGATTAACAAAATGTAGAAGTATTGTTTGTTGTAGTTCATGTTTAATAATATAGTTGACAAAATGTTAACAAATAAAACCTTATTGTAAGGTGTTACTCATTTATCATTAAAATACAGTATTGAGACTTCACCACTGACAATAAATAAAACATAAATCTGCATTACATTAATGAGAATTTGTAATGGAAATGTGCATCAAAAACACATTTTAACTATCAAAAAATTGGCTTAATTTTCTTTATGCAAAAATATTTTTTACTTTTGGAATGGAATATCGAAGTTAATCAAGAAGTCTCAAAAGGTACGGCAAGAAAAACATTCTGTTGAACTCTGAGGTTCAGAGGGTGGAAATGTTTCACCTTTTCAGTCTTTACTATTACATTTCTCATATTTATGAGGTTAAGACAACGAGTGTGTGTACTCACACCAGCATAGTGCGCAGTTTGAGGAAATCATTGTGCTCAGGGTTTTCCACCTCCACCACCCCCCACGGGTACAAGCGTCCACGGATCTTCTTCCCCTTCACCTCTATCAGCTGGTTGGAGCCGATGACGGCAAACGGGATGCTGGCCTGCACACAAACACACTCGTTCAACTTCAGTCAAAGCCTTTGGGAGTGTTACAGAACTGATAATGAACTTTGACCTCTGACCTTTAGGACACGCGTTTGTTCCTTGAATTCTTCGTCTTCGTCCGAATCAGCGTCGGGAAGCTGGTAGATCCGAATCCCCTGCTCACTGATCTCATCCAAAATCTGCACGAAATAAAAACTTTTAAAGCTATAAACCTTTACATTCAGAGGTCTGTGAACCCAGTGCAACTGAATCAGCTGAATTATAAGCGCAAAAAAATCTTAATTATATTTGTAAATTTTAAATTAAATAATTATTTTACATTAACTATATATATATATATATATATATATATATATATATATATATATGTGTAAATAATTAGTAAAAATATTTAAATAAGTAAAATAATTATTTCATTTTGTGTGTGTGTATATATTTATATATATATATATATATATATATATATATATATATATATATATATATATATATATAATTTCTATTTTATTTTATATATATATTATACATTATAAAATATATGTATTTTAAATTTATTTATTTATATATAAATTTTCAAAGAGCGAATTATAAGAGCGAAAAATCCTAATTATACTTCTGAATTTTAAATTAAATTATATACAGTGGATACGGAAAGTATTCAGACCCCCTTAAATTTTTCACTCTTTGTTATATTGCAGCCATTTGCTAAAATCATTTAAGTTCATTTTTTTTCCTCATTAATGTACACACAGCACCCCATATTGACAGAAAAACACAGAATTGTTGACATTTTTGCAGATTTATTAAAAAAAGAAAAACTGAAATATCACATGGTCCTAAGTATTCAGACCCTTTGCTTAGTCTTTAGTAGAAGCACCTTTTTGATCTAATACAGCCATGAGTCTTTTTGGGAAAGATGCAACACGTTTTTCACACCTGGATTTGGGGATCCTCTGCCATTCCTCCTTGCAGATCCTCTCCAGTTCTGTCAGGTTGGATGGTAAACGTTGGTGGACAGCCATTTTTAGGTCTCTCCAGAGATGCTCAATTGGGTTTAAGTCAGGGCTCTGGCTGGGCCATTCAAGAACAGTCACGGAGTTGTTGTGAAGCCACTCCTTCGTTATTTTAGCTGTGTGCTTAGGGTCATTGTCTTGTTGGAAGGTAAACCTTCGGCCCAGTCTGAGGTGCTGAGCACTCTGGAGAAGGTTTTCGTCCAGGATATCCCTGTACTTGGCCGCATTCATCTTTCCCTCGATTGCAACCAGTCGTCCTGTCCCTGCAGCTGAAAAACACCCCCACAGCATGATGCTGCCACCACCATGCTTCACTGTTGGGACTGTATTGGACAGGCGATGAGCAGTGCCTGGTTTTCTCCACACATACCGCTTAGAAATAAGGCCAAAAAGTTCTATCTTGGTCTCATCAGACCAGAGAATCTTATTTCTCAGCAACTTGGAGTCCTTCAGGTGTTTTTTAGCAAACTCCATGCGGGCTTTCATGTGTCTTGCACTGAGGAGAGGCTTCCGTCGGGCCACTCTGCCATAAAGCCCCGACTGGTGGAGGGCTGCAGTGATGGTTGACTTTCTATAACTTTCTCCCACCTCCCGACTGCATCTCTGGAGCTCAGCCACAGTGATCTTTGGGTTCTTCTTTACCTCTCTCACCAAGGCTCTTCTCCCCCGATAGCTCAGTTTTGCCGTACAGCCAGCTCTAGGAAGGGTTCTGGTCGTCCCAAACGTCTTCCATTTAAGGATTATGAAGGCCACTGTGCTCTTAGGAACCTTAAGTGCAGCAGAAATTTTTTTGTAACCATGGCCAGATCTGTGCCTTGCCACAATTCTGTCTCTGAGCTCTTCAGGCAGTTCCTTTGACCTCATGATTCTCATTTGCTCTGACATGCACTGTGAGCTGTAAGGTCTTATATAGACAGGTGTGTGGCTTTCCTAATCAAGTCCAATCAGTATAATCAAACACAATTGGACTCAAATGAAGGTATAGAACCATCTCAAGGATGATCAGAAGAAATGGACAGCATCTGAGTTAAATATATGAGTGTCACAGCAAAGGGTCTGAATACTTAGGACCATGTGATATTTCAGTTTTTCTTTTTTAATAAATCTGCAAAAATGTCAACAATTCTGTGTTTTTCTGTCAATATTGGGTGCTGTGTGTACATTCATCAGGAAAAAGAATAAACTTAAATGATTTTAGCAAATGGCTGCAATATAACAAAGAGTGAAAAATTTAAGGGGGTCTGAATACTTTCCGTACCCACTGTATATATATATATATATATATATGTGTGTGTGTGTGTGTGTGTGTGTAATTAGTAATTAATTATTAATAAAAAATATATTGTATATACTGTATGTTCAATAAATTATTTCAATTATTTCAATAAATGTAAGTTCTTCATTTATACATACATTATACATCACAATTTATAACATGCATCTTAATTATACTTGTAAGTTAAATAGTTAATTGAAAATAATTATTTACATTTATAATTAATAGATTTAATTAAAAAAATATATATATATAGAGAGAGAGAGAGAGAGAGAGAGAGAGAGAGAGAGAGATAGAGAGATAGATAGATAGATAGATAGATAGATAGATAGATAGATAGATAGATAGATAGATAGATAGATATACACACAGCTTTTTGGCATGGACACAAAATGCATAAAAAAAATCTTCATGATCTTCATAAAATGATTTATGATGTCTGTGCAGTTTCTTTTTAGTTTGTAGTAACTGTCTAAAAATCGCTCTCAATGCTCTTGCAAAACATTGGATACCAGACCGTGTGTAATTCTTGAACTCTCAAAGTTCTCTCAGCACGCTGTCATTTGGAACGCTCTCAGAGAGATCTGAGGAAACACTTTGATGCTGAAAACAGGAATCGTATGAATCACGCTATGTAAACGAACTACTGGATCCACACGTAGCGAGTTTGGTGCCAGTCAGATAACAGATACGATCAGGTCGAAACAGATCTTGGGCAGAGAGAGAGAGCTGCCCCAATTACCTCATGATCTGAATACATCCTTCAAGATTTTCACCAAACACCAAACTGAAACTGTGCAAATTATGATGCCAAGCGGTGTTGGGAGAAATTCCCAGTTTCAAACTGATAAAGAGAATATGAGATTGAAAAACACAGCATTGCTTAAACCAAATCTATAAATTAAAAAATAGCACTTCTGAAGCACCTGTGGTGGATCAGACATTAGGATTTATTTTTCTAACTTCAAAGCTGTTTTTCTAAGAAGCACATTCACAATGCCATTACGTAATGACGCCCAGAACACCACCAGCAGCCTCTTCCTGACATTCTAAGTGCTTTCATGTAATCTCAGCGGGGACTACGATTCAATGGGAGAGCAGCTCCTGCTCCGCAGGTCTTTACAGAAACCCCCTCCTGTTATGATTAGTCCTGTTTTCATAGCAAGGAACTGCAGCGAGACAGGGCCGCACAGGACCGTGTGTGTTATTGTTTGCGTGGGTGTCATTGTTGCATGTTTTGAGTCCAAATAAACACAGGACAGGTGGCCCGTGGGGAACATGACCGTAGACAAGCTTTTTTTTAATCAAACAAAATCAGTGGATGAAGAAGGGTGCGTGATTTATAAGGGTCCGGTCCATCTTTACCTTTCGTGCCAAATCTGGGGTGTGAACAGATGGAGATATTGACATTTTTTGGATGACTTGACCTCCAAATGTGAAAATAAACATGTTGCTTCACAATGAACAAAGAAAAATGGCACAATAGCAACTTTTATGCATGGGAACAGGAAAGAAAGTTAAGATATGGCTGTATATAAAAACTACTGACTAGCCGATTATGAAAATATGTCCGTAATCTGCTTGTTTCAGTTATGTCCCAAATGACTCACTATACACTACACCGTGTGCAGAATTATTATTAGGCAAGTTGATTTTCTAATCATATTTTTTTTCCAGGCACATTTGACTTATTCCAAACCACATCAATCTTAATAACTACTATTAATTTTGTATTTAATAATTTATAAATAATATATAATTGTTCATGAAGACTGGAAATGAAAAAAGCCTTATATTCAGGTGTGCATAATTATTAGGCTGGTTTTCTTTTACAGGC
Organism: Elopichthys bambusa; assembly: GCA_037101425.1. Classification (NCBI taxonomy): domain Eukaryota; kingdom Metazoa; phylum Chordata; class Actinopteri; order Cypriniformes; family Xenocyprididae; genus Elopichthys; species Elopichthys bambusa. The sequence continues at coordinate 28,118,212 of CM074446.1, forward strand.
AAAATGAGCCAAAAAAAGAGATTTAACTCCAAAACTTATTAAATGCCCATGAGACGGATGCAATACTAGAAATTGCAAAGTTAAAGCATGACCTTTGGACAGCAAAACGCTCACTGGGTCAGCAGGGTCAGACAAAAACAGGTGGGGAAGAAAAGACACATGGTAACTGCAAAAGAATTAAGAATTAAGGTGAAGACTTGTGTGTGAAACCATCAGGAACCCTTTAGTCTCCAGCGCCACAATTTTCCAGAACTGCAACCTACCCGGAGTCTCCAGAAGTGCAAGGTGTCAGGATCTCAGAGACTTAGGTTAGGTAAAAAATCCTAAAAAAATGACACCCACTTAAAGAATCACAAGCTGAAGTGCTGTAAAATACATGAATACTGGGTTTTTATGGGCTTTATAGACAGACAGATTGAGAGTGACTCTTGAAGGACCAGCACCACATCCTCTTGTACCAGTGTTTGAAGAATTTATCTTCCAGAATCTGGCAGTAAGTTTTGGAAGATTATGGAATAAAAATGGATCATATGGATCCCATCATGAGCACAAAAAGTTAACTAGTAATTTTAAGTTGCGTCAGTTAAGCTTTTTTCATAAGCATTTTGTAGGATGTAGCGTAAGCTTTTTGAACTGCAAGAGTTTTACACTTTTTTCGTACGTTGAATATGGAAGGCGGTCTGATGGAAGCTAGATATTTTACTTCATAACTTGTTAAATATGGATATTTTTCTTACACAAATGCATCGCTTCACTTCAGAAGGCCTTTATTAACCCCCGGAGCCGTGTGGAGTACATTTATGATGGATGGATGCACTTTCTTCAGCTTCATACTCGTTGGTCCCGTTCACTGCCATTATAAAGCTTAGATGCGTCAGAATATTTATTAATATAACTCAGATTGTGTTAATCAGAAAGAAGAAAGTCATATACACCTAGGATGGCTTGAGGGTGAGTAAAACTAACTTAACTAAATTAAAAACATTTTTGTTAACTGAAACAAAGCTGCAAAAGAAATATTTAAATATTACATTTAAAATGACAATTAGAAATAATTCAAAGTACTAAATTACTAACTGAATTACTAATTACAAACTGAAACTAAACTGTTTAGAAACTATTTAGAAATATTAAAAAAGCACATAAAATGACTTTAGTTAAAAATGTAACTAAAATTACAATTAAAAATGAAAATATCAAAATAAAAGCTAATTCAACATTACATTGGTGTATATTGACCAATATTAAAATAAAAGTGCAAAAAGCAATTCTTTCATGAGTACAGTTTTAAATGACAAAAGGGATGAATTTATAGATGCAACCTTTTTTTTTAGCATGCTGACAGTTAATGTTCGTATGCAAAAGAACAACAAGCTAAAATCCTCTTTGAGAAGTAGCTTAAAAAAACCCTGCTAAAAAAATTAAGCTTTAATCAAAAAAAGGAAAAAGTTTAGTTCCTTTACAGAACATCAAGAACCTTTCACAGAGTGGCACTGAAACAAGGATTTTCCACAATTTATCGGCAGCACCGCGAATCTTGGTGCGAGTTATCAGCGCAGACCTCAACACGATCATTAGCTCTCCATGTCTTTCTCCGAGGCTGAATGTGTTTGGATTGGCAGCACTTCCACGCGATTGGCAGAGGCACCTGGAGTCTGGCATGGAACAATGGTACGGGAGTTTCTCCATGGCTCCCAACTGAAAAGGGAAGTGAGTTTCACCAATTATGCTTGTAATTTGTTTGTCATAGGATGCATTATGAGTCGTGACCATATGTTTGCGGAGCAAGACTATTTGTGGGTACAAGTGGGCGAAGCTCGCGTGGGCTGGATGTTGGAGTTAGTCTCTTCAGCCAAATGCTCAAAGCATGTACATTGTCAACCAATTCTGATTTTCCGTTGCGATCGGGCAGAAATTAGATCTGGTTGCATGCACATAAAAAGAAAAAACACATACACTACTGTTTAAAAGTTTGGGGTCTAAAGGCCCGTTCACACCAAGGATAACTATAATGATAACGACAAAGAGAAACTAAATCTGGAATCACTTTCAGAACGATTTTTTCCCAGTTGATGCAGGGCTTTAGACTGCAACTAAACGGTCACATTTTGTGACCTTTTTCCTACTGGTGCGACTAAATTTTGTTAAAGGTCGCACTAGTGCCACCACCACCACTTTGCCCAACTGATAAGAGCTGCCATTTCCGTTGCACATGAGAAACATCAAACGGCAAACTAAACGAAAGTGGAACGAAACCACGCTACTCGTTTGAGCTGCGCTGATCGGACCGTTTATCAGCTCGGACCAATAATAGACAGCATAGCGCGAACTCAGAACAGGTACATGCGGACCGATCTCTATTCTCGAGCATGCAACGGCATTACACGGCGCAGGGAGATCCTGTGAGAAAGCATTTGAATTTGCAGCAGAATTAATAATATCACTGCAGCCTGCAAGATCTAGTGAGAAGAATTAAATTTGGCACAGAATTCTCTGTTAATAAACCACAGGTATCAGATCAAACAGTACTGATATGAAAAACCAGGAGAAACATTTTGCCATGAACAAAAAAAGTTATAAAAGGCTTTTCAATCCACAAATGACCAACATTCACCATGCATCTGATGTAGCATAACTAACTGTAACCATGGTATTGTGGCATAAATCATCTCAGGGTTCTTATAAACTTTTGAGAGTGAAATTCAAACACTTTTCAAGTGCTTCACACCTTTTCCAGCACTTCAAAGCTCTAAATATTATCCAGTTTTAATGTTATTTTTAATGTGATGATTTGTAAAGCTAAAAGTTGTAGGAAAAAGATGTAGGAAAACTAACACTTTGTGGCAAAAACACTTTTATTTAAAAAACAACAACATGAAATAACCAGTAGATGTCGGCAGAGGAGCACTTATTGACTTATTAGCCATTTCCACTCCCTAATATATGGAAAAGTAGAAACCAAAATCTTCAAATTGTGACTAAATTACATAGAAAGCAAGTAAAGAGCACTCCTTTTATAATCACTGAAGCTGTCGGTCAGTTCAGTATGATACTATAGAAGAACAATGGTACATTTAAAGGTGGGGTAAGTAGTTTTTCAAAAACGCTGTTGGATATTGTTGATATTTGAACCCAAACAAACCCACCCCTCTCTTCATTGCTCCGCCACCAAAACTAACACTCCAATCCTAACCACCCTGCTCTGAGTCGGTCTCGAATCCGGGCCGCCGTTCGCTGCTGGCAGGCGAGGCAAGTGCACTAACAATGGCGCTAAACATCGCATTGTCTAGCGGTCGTCAGTGCGCAGTGGTTTACCGACAACTCTCACTAGCTGGTCTCTGCTACACACGCAATGTGAGTGGATGTCTGTTTATCACAGCTGACGCGCAACAAAATGCTTCACGAAAAATAAAGCGCAGTTGATGAACGAACGACAAGGAAGCACAAAAAAAATGAACGTACAGTACACAAGAGTAAATACAAACAAGAGTTTGTTGTTAGTCGCCAACAGCGCAGCAGCTCCAGACAATCAATGACACTCAAACCTAGTTTTACTCATGTGTGGCGCGGAATTAAAGCAGCCCCCGCGTCTGTTTTCAGGCCTTCCCACTTTTCACAAAGCTTTTCTAATATAAACACGGGTCCTAAAGCGCTTGCCCAGTTATAAACCTTAATTCCAGTGATATTCTTTTGACCTCTTTTGTATTGTGTCCCATCTCTGTTTCTGTAGTTTTTTTTTTTTTTTTTTTCAATTTTCTTGCTTGTTCTCTCTCCTCGACCGTCACACGCCCCCTAATGCTGATTGGTTACACGTTTGTTGTTGGTGTCGGCCCGACTAACTTCCAAACAGTGTTTTTGAAAAAATACTTACCCCACCTTTAAAAAGAGTAGAATATTTACATTTTCTCTATAAAAAAATAGTTTTTTGCACGTTACCGTTGTTAATACAAGTTAATTCAATATGCATCTCAATTCAAGCTCAGTGCTTTACTGTTAAATGTCCAATAAACAAACATGTAATATTATTAGTAACTGCACTCATTAATGCAAAGCAATAGTAATTTTATTATTAATTTAACTTTTAAAAATCAAACGTTTAAAAATCCCCCCAGCGCAACCAAATCAGGTGCTGGCGCCACCATCTGTAGGACTAAGTGGCACCGGTGCTGTTGCTCTCAAATGTTAGTCTGGAGCCCTGTGATGAACAATAAAAACAATGGCAGCCAATCATAATCCATCCGACTTTAAAGAGCTTGAGCTTTTAAAGTGGCAGGCGACAAAACTGCAGCGTACGCTTAGGATGAACAAAATTAGATCGTCCGCTGGTGTAGACGCTAAGATAGTTATCATTAGAGTTATCGTTCTTGGTGTGATTGGGCCTTAATTCACCTTTTAAATAGGTTTAGGAAATTCCTAATAGTAATTTCAAATAGGTTTTAGGACAATGCACTTCAATGTAGCAAACAAGTAGATATATAAGGACTCAACCAGTTACAGTTACAGTTACATTTTAAAACACAAAATGGCTTAAAATGTACATGTGAGGAAGAACTGAGAGACGAAAATGTGCTCCCCAACTGTACAACACAGCATGGATTCATATGCACACAACTCACTCGTTTCAGATCAGTTTGGACAGCACAAAACTGAACTGGGAATGCAAACAGATGGGACAGAAAAATCTGAATGTGTTAAAATATTGTATTTGTAAATATTAGCACCTAAACATGGATCTGGCACTCTGGGAACCTGTCGAAAATGCTTCAATTAAATGAAAATAGTGCACTAGGTGTCACAAACAAAATGACCTGATTACAGTACAATCAACTGACACTATCTTAATTACCCAACTATAGATTACAGGCTGTGAACTAGTTGTATAATGTAACATTTGTACAACTAAAGAGGCTCATAAACATTTGGTCACTTGCACAAAGATAGGAGCCACAAACAGGACAGGCACTATATTTATGTACATAACACATCAAAATAAGTTAAATATAGTTTTCCTGTCTACAGACCAATTATTATAGGATTATACTTCAGCGAGCAAAACAGTAGTTTCTCACTGTCAAGTTTCAACATGAATAAGCATAGAATCCAACCACTCCCTACAGTTTTTACATGGTTTAAAACCATCGCTTTTAACACTAAAACACTTTGTTTATCATGCAGATGTTCTACTTAGTGGCTCAAAATTACATAACAAGAGCAGTATGAACAATTATGAAATACTGTCACTATTCAGCAGTGAAGTGTGTCAAACTGAAAAACCATGAAGTTCTTAACTGTGATCCCTTGTCTCTGGATAAAACCACTGGCTACCTGCAGCTCATGAAAGCCTTTCATTCGTACAAAAACACACAGGGGTGTTATATAATTCTGAAAGAAACTCAACAGGACTGACCAATTACTTGGACCTGTGTGTGTGTTGGTACCAGGGCTAATGTTAATCCGGCGTCTCTGAAACAGTGGGATGCGAGGAGACGCTCACTCCAGCAAATTCCAGTCAGGGATGAGTGTGTGTGTGTGTGTGTGTGTGTGTGTGTGTGTGTGTGTGTGTGTGTGTGTGTGTGTGTGTGTGTGTGTGGGGAGGCCTTCAGCAACCAGATGCTACAATTATAGTATGGACAATTGGATAAGAACAGGCAGAATTTTAGCTGATTGTTACTTCTTGCTGAAGACATCTTAGTATTTCATTATCAACTTCGTATTTTGGTATTCCAAAGAAAAGAGATGCTCTGTAAAGAAACAATTGATGTCTTTCTAAACCCATATGACAATTTAGAAGAAATTTAGAAGAATCATACTGGTCATTGAGGCTTTCAAGCTTTAAAAAGACACAAAAGCACCATGAAAATAGTATAACAGTAGTTCATATGATTTGTGTGCTATATTTCAAGTCAGACAGAAATGTAAGCCATTATTCACTATTTAAATCACTATTCACTGTTACTCAGTAAACATTCAAGTGGTATGTACTATTTTAATGTTACTTTCATGGTGGTTTTGTGTCCTTTTTGAAGTTTGAAAGACTTGAATGCAAAAGCGTGAGCAGTCCAACACTGATTGTGTGTTGTATAAAAGAAATTAAAGGATTAGTTCAGATTTTGCTGATAATTTACTCACCCCCATGTTGTCTTTCTTTCTTCAGTCGAAAAGAATTAAGGTTTTTGAGGAAAACATTCCAGGATTTTTTTCTATATAGTGGACTTCAATGGTTACCAAGTCCAAATTTCAGTTTCAGTGCAGCTTCAAAGGGCTCTACATGATCCCAGACGAGGAATAAGGGTCTTGTTTAGCGAAACGATCTGCTATTTTCTAAAATAAATAAATAATAATAATAAATTCTATACTTTTTAACCACAAATGCTCGTCTTGCACTTACGTAATTACGTTGGAAAGGTCACGCGTGACGTAAGCAGAAGTATTGAAGTATTGAGGAAGTGTCTGGGATCATGTAGAGCCCTCT
>CM074446.1:28129683-28244683 GCA_037101425.1 Elopichthys bambusa
CAAAAATGTGGGGGAGATTCACAAAGAGTGAACTGCAGCTGGAGTCAGTGCTTCAAGAACCACTACGCACAGACATATGCAAGACATGGGTTTCAGCTGTCGCATTCCTTGTGTCAAGCCACTCTGACAGCGTCAGAAGCGTCTCGCTGGACTGGACTGCTGCTGAATGGTTCAAAGTTATGTTCTCTGATGAAAGTAAATTTTGCATTTCCTTTGGAAATCAGGGTCCCAGAGTCTGGAGGAAGAGAGGAGAGGCACACAATCCACGTTGCTTGAGGTCCAGTGTAAAGTTTCCACAGTCAGTGATGGTTTGGGGTGCCAAGTCATCTGCTGGTGTTGGTGTTTTCTGAGGTCCAAGGTCAACGCAGCCGTATACCAGGAAGTTTTAGAGCACTTCATGCTTCCTGCTGCTGACCAACTTTATGGAGATACAGATTTCATTTTCCAACAGGACTTGGCACCTGCACACAGTGCCAAAGCTACCAGTACCTGGTTTAAAGACCATGGTATCCCTGGGGTACAAATCTATGGGGTATTGTGAAGAGGAAGATGCGATATGCCAGACCCAACAATGCAGAAGAGCTGAAGGCCACTATCAGAGCAACCTGGGCTCTTATAACACCTGAGCAGTGCCATAGACTGATCGACTCCATGCCACGCCGCATTGCTGCAGTAATTCAGGCAAAAGGAGCCCCAACTAAGTATTGAGTGCTGTAAATGCTCATACTTTTCATGTTCATACCAAGATTTCTAAAAATCCTTTCTTTGTATTGGTCTTAAATAATATTCTAATTTTCTGAGATACTACATTTGGGATTTTCCTTAGTTGTCAGTTATAATCATGAAAATTAAACATTTGAAATACAGTGGGTACGGAAAGTATTCAGACCCCCTTAAATTTTTCACTCTGTTATATTGCAGCCATTTGCTAAACTTTTGCTTTAAGTTCATTTTTTTCCCTCATTAATGAACACACAGCACCCCATATTGACAGAAAACACAGAATTGTTGACATTTTTGCAGATTTATTAAAAAAGAAAAACTGAAATATCACATGGTTCTAAGTATTCAGACCCTTTGCTGTGACACTCATATATTTAACTTATATTTAAGGTGCTGTCCATTTCTTCTGATCATCCTTGAGATGGTTTTATACCTTCATTTGAGTCCAGCTGTGTTTGATTATACTGATTGGACTTGATTAGGAAAGCCACACACCTGTCTATAGAAGACCTTACAGCTCACAGTGCATGTCAGAGCAAATGAGAATCATGAGGTCAAAGGAACTGCCTGAAGAGCTCAGAGACAGAACTGTGGCAAGGCACAGATCTGGCCAAGGTTACAAAAAAATTTCTGCTGCACTTAAGATTCCTAAGAGCACAGTGGCCTCCATAATCCTTAAATGGAAGACGTTTGGGACGACCAGAACCCTTCCTAGAGCTGGCTGTACGGCAAAACTGAGCTATCGGGGGAGAAGAGCCTTGGTGAGAAAGGTAAAGAAGAACCCAAAGATCACTGTGGCTGAGCTCCAGAGATGCAGTCGCGAGATGGGAGAAAGTTGTAGAAAGTCAACCATCACTGCAGCCCTCCGCCAGTCGGGGCTTTATGGCAGAGTGGCCCGACGGAAGCCTCTCCTCAGTGCAAGACACATGAAAGCCCGCATGGAGTTTGCTAAAAAACACCTGAAGGACTCCAAGATGCTGAGAAATAAGATTCTCTGGTCTGATGAGACCAAGATAGAACTTTTTGGCCTTAATTCTAAGCAGTATGTGTGGAGAAAACCAGGCACTGCTCATCACCTGTCCAATACAGTCCCAACAGTGAAGCATGGTGGTGGCAGCATCATGCTGTGGGGGTGTTTTTCAGCTGCAGGGACAGGACGACTGGTTGCAATCGAGGGAGAGATGAATGCGGCCAAGTAAAAAATGAACTTAAATGATTTTAGCAAATGGCTGCAATATAACAAACAGTGAAAAATTTAAGGGGGTCTGAATACTTTCCATACCCACTGTATATCAGTCTGTGTGTAATGAATGAATATACTTTTTGATGATATTCTAATTATATGACCAGCATATATTATATATATATATATATATATATATATAATATATATATATATATATATAATATATATATAATATATATATATATATATATATATATATATATATATAATATATATATATATATATATATATATATATATATATATATATATATATATATATATATAATATATATATATATATATATATATATATATATATATATATATATATATATATATATATATATACACACACACATATATACACACACACACACACACACACACACTACAAGTATTCGCATTTTGCACTATTGGATCATAACCAAGTTGTAAGTACTGCTTCAAAATGCCAAAAGAAGAAACAGGAACAAGAGACAAAAAATAGAGAGTAGGGATGCCCTTTTGATCAGCTGATGAACAGCCTGTTTGGCATTTTGAAGCAGTACTTGGTTAAGATCCAATAGCGTGAAATGCAAATACTTGTAATGTTTCCCCCGGTCTTAAGATTTTGTTCAGGAGCGTATACCTATATACCTATATATATATATATATATATATATATATATATATATATATATATATATATATATTATATATATATATATATACACACTTCTGCTTCCTATATGCTGATGTCATTAAAGCAAAAGAAATACACACCAAAGACATTCTCAAATTTTCACTCAAATTGCAATGCTGATAATATAATTAAATAATAAAAATAGATGATGCATTTTCACAAGTACTCTCAGACTTTCTGACCCCACTGTTTTAAAAACAACAAGGCTGGTAACGTTTGGCAACCACACGATCTTGCACAACGCTCGTTGGTGCTTTTGTACATTTCTCCCATTGAGCCAACCAAGAGGACAAAGAGAGGAAAGCTTTGACAGTTTGGAGACTGAGATATGAGCGTGATGGGGATCACAGCATGGCAAACATCAACAATAACATTCAAATTCACATAAACACAACAATGCAACCCACAAAGCGCACCTCCAATCTGACCTGTGGGAATCGCATGCAACTCTACTGGAGAAATCTGCTCCCAGATGTACGTCAGTTCAGCCACAAAGGCTTTCTTTCTCAAACGGACATGATCTGCTGCTGGCGTTTCCATACTGGTAGCTCTTCGGCATATATCACTGCTATGGCGGGAAGTGAGAACTACCTAAACATCCCTCGAGTACTTTATAAGTTTCAAGGTTTTATGACCTCACTCCGGCCTCTGATAAGAGTCCTGCACACCGCTGACCCGGCTTTCCCTGCCAATCGGCCTGACACATTACAGGAAGGCCATATTGTTCTATACAAGCTGCTTCCCCCTTTCATGATGGTGCAAGAAAGATCGGGGAGAGGGGCGGCAGTCCTCTGTGAGAGAACCTATCACGGTGAGAAAGTAAGGGAGAAAATAAAACATAAATATCAGTCAGGCCGCAAAGACACAATGGGTCATTTGTCATTCTTATGGCAGGATTTTGGGAACCTTCACTGGTGGTGGTGACATCATAAAAGTTAGTGGGAAATGCTGACTTGCACTTTCACATAATTTAGAACTAATTATTGGAAGTTGCGTCCAAGAGTCTTCTTCTTAGGAAAAGTAAGGTAGACAAAATTCTTAAGGGTGTGTTCATCCTTTCCTGATAATCACTGAAGTAAGAAAAAGGATTTAAGCATTTGTGGAGGTACCAACGAAAAGAACAAGCATTAAACTTCCTTCAATTCATTCACTTTAACATTCAGATTTGATGGGGCAATTTCCTAAAATTAAGTTCTTAAACAATCAAAGTTTCAAGTAGTCATAGGTTTCTCAGCAACAGTAACAACGGTAGTGTGTTTACAGAAAGCTTAAAGTTGACCTATTATGCCCCTTTTACAAGATGTAATATAAGTCTCAGGTGTCCCTAGAATATGTCTGTGAAGTTTAGCTCAAAATACCCCATGGATTTTCATTATACCATGTTTTAAATGCCTATTTTTGGATGAGACAAAAAAAGTGCTGATTTGGTGTGTGTACATCTTTAAATGCAAATGAGCTTGTGCCCCCCGCCCCCAAGCTCGTGATTCCAATAAACTGAGGCATAAATAATACAGAAGAATCTCACACAGCAAATATACATCTCAAAATGGATCATTACAAACTGTTCGTGCTGCAGCATTTCAGATCACTTAGGTATGGCATGTATTTCGTGGATGTCCGCTAACATTCGATTCTGAATGAGTTTGATAGCGTGCTGCACGGCTAACGTAGCTAAAGCTACACACTGTTGGAGACTCAATAAGAATGAAGATGAGGATACAGATTGCAAGTGTTTTTGGGTTAAAAAAATGAAACTAACAACATGGCTCTGGTCTTCATGAATACAGTAAGAAACAATGATAACTTTTAACGGTATTTAACGGTACATTAACAACGTGCTAACGAAACACGTTCAGAAAGACAATTTGCAAACATCACGAAATATATATGAAATTGGATCATGAACAGTTGGTATCGCTCCATCTTTGAGAATCAACTTCTGTGCAAATTATAGGGGCTTTCGCACCAAATAATTCTAGGAACTTAGTTCTAGGATAGTTCCCTGAGAAGAAATTTCTACCAATGGATGGATGGATGGATGGATGGATGGATGGATGGATGGATGGATGGATGGATGGATGGATGGATGGATGGATGGATGGATGGATGGATGGATGGATGGATGGATGGATGGATGGATGGATGGATGGATGGATGGATGGATGGATGGATGGATGGATGGATGGATGGATGGATGGATGGATGGATGGATGGATGGATGGATGGATGGATGGATGGATGGATGGATGGATGGATGGATGGATGGATGGATGGATGGATGGATGGATGGATGGATGGATGGATGGATGGATGGATGTCTATAGATTCTTAATTATTCCAAAGGAAATTTGTCTTTGACACATACAATCCAGTGATTGCTGCTTAAATAAATAACATAATACATACGTACAATACATAAACACGCACACAATACCTGCAATAAACACACAAACTGCCATCAACCAACCAGTTGCACACTACCCATCTTACAGCACACCTTTAATTGTCATAATAATAAAGTTCACAAGATAAAAGATCATAAAATATACATGAATATCGTTACATTAAAAAAAAAAAAAAAAAAAAAAGCATTATAGGGGCAAACCTTGGCTGACTTGTCATTTAAAGCTTTGATTCTTAAAGCGGTCAGGCCTGCACTGGGGAACTCTAAAGTGTCTTCCTGAGGGAAGAAGCTGGTACTCAGGGTGAAGGACATGACTGGGATCTGAAATAATTTTTTGGGCCTAATAGGAACTCTGAAGCGGCGTCTTTAAGCGTCATTTACAAACGCCAAAAACCGGTGGATGGAAGACTTTGTGATCGGAGCTGTGTTTGTTGTGTGTCGTGGGTTTTGTTATAACGGAGATGGAATGTAAATGCATAATTTATGCGACTAAAAGAGCTAAAAGTGGGGCTAAGAGACGAAATCTTCTATGACAACTTCCAGTATTACATATCATTGAGGCAGAGAAAAGAACAACCCTGCAGACAACAGGTCAATGCCGTTATCGCTGTTTTCCATGTTTGTGAAGTAAATGTTTACACGGCTTTTAAAAACGGCGGGTGCCGGTGTTTGACATGCATCTGGCCAATAAATGTACACTTACGTCTCCTATAGTTCCTATAGTGCTGGTTTAGACCCTACTCTGAAGTAGGAGCTAATTTATTTCCCCAAAAGGAGTTCCTAGAACTAAAATCAATCCTAGTTTCTGTGGTGCGAACACACCAAAATCCAGGTACTTCAGCCAATAGTTCTAGGAACTATGAAAAGGTTCCTCCGGTGCGAAAGCCCCTTATGTGTTTTACTGACCCTTGTGTGCAAAGCAGTCTAGTGTAAAATGACACTTACTGGTATATGAATTTATCTGGACACATTTTCTTCATAAATAAAATTACACAAGTCAGATTTTCATGATATGTCGCCTTTAATGGAATAGTTCGCCCACACATGCAAATTGTTATTTACTGAGAGTATGATTTGATGTGAGATTTGTTGAATAAACATTAATTAAAAAAAAAGAAAAAAAAAAAGACTAAAAATCTTGGAATATAATGCATCAACTTTTATAATGCTTTTATGCTATTTTTTGGTCCTTTTTGAAGCTTAATACCATGTGATCACGGTGTTATTTTATTGTATGGACATGCATGGAATTTTTTTTTTTTTAAGAAAAAGCGTTTGAAACACTGAGGGTGAGTAAATGACAGAATTTTAATTCTTCGTAACCTATCCCTTTAAAAAACACATGGATTGGCTAACACAGCAATGTGAGAATGTGTATGAAAATGTTTTTCGAAATTACCTGGCATCTAAGGAGCAGGCGAATAACAGGAACTACTAAAAATACAAGCATTCAGTGTCCAAAGCGATGTCTAAATATAGACCAGCATAAGCAATGAAGCCCTGAGACTTCCTGTGTGTTGTGAGCCATTTAATTAAGAGTGACAGAAAACATTAGTTGTGTTTTTTTGCGTGAACTATTTCTATTTGTCATCACTACACAACTCAAAACGAAAAACGCACATCTGTACTCCACACATCATGAGAACACTCAAACTGACATCTGTTTGGGTCATTTAGCTTGAAATGGCTGACAGTGGCTAATCTTTCCTGTGACTTGCAATGATTGCAGGATGTGGAGAAGATTCCATTAGTCTCTAATCTAAAACGGTCTCTAACAGGACCATTTTCAGTAATGAGGCAATGTTTACACACACAAAAGATGCTGACAGAGGTCAATTGGGACTTTTAAATCACAAATGGCCTAAACTCAAGATTAAATAAGAAGAGTTCAGCGACTACTGTCTTTTTGTTTTGTTCACGTTAGTGAAAGTCAGGTGTCTTTCACTAATGTTTTGTTATGACTCTTTTGTCATGCAAAATCTAACGATGTGCAACATGCTGAGCTACAGAAAAAAAGACAGAAGACTTCAGTGATATAAAACAAAACATAATGACTGTATAGATTAGCACATTTTTCTTCTATACACAGACACACAAACCTCAGATTAACAGAATTAGTGCTGAGAAAACTAGCTAACCAAGTCATACGTGACTCAACATCTGGTGCTCTTCAGTCACTTTTGACAGAAAAAAAAAACGACGTTTTGATTTATTTATTTTTTTTAATTTAATTTTTTCTCAGAATGGTATGAAACTCTGACTTTTTGGCTACACACAAAAAAAATTGCGCCACGCGTGACCTTTCCAGTGTGATAACGTAATGCATGGCATGCCACAGAGCTAGTGCAAGATGAGCATTTGTGGTTAAAAAGTATATAAATTTGTATTTTCTTTTAGAAAATTAAAGATCGTTTCGCTAGATAAGATCCTTATTCCTCGTCTAGGATCGTGTAGAGCCCTCTGAAGCTGCACTGAAACTGCAATTTGGACCTTCAAACCGTTGGTAACCATTGAAGTCCACTATATGGAGAAAAATCCTGGAATGTTTTCCTCAAAAACCTTCATTTCTTTTTGACTGAAGAAAGAAAGACAGAAACATCTTGGATGACATAAGGGTGAGTAAATTCTCAAGAAATTTAAATTCTGAAGTGAACTAATCCTTTAAGAGGCACAGAGGCAGCGTATGATACTAACACTGGCAAAATAAACCACCATTATGTTCATTAACATAATTGAGCTCAAAGCAGCAGCAGAAATGCTGAACAAGCTCCAGTGCTCATGTTGATCTGCACGAGCTTCCTGTGGGATTACAGATTATGTCCCGATGAAGTCGAGCCAGATACACGCCACATAATCACCGTCCTACTTAACCTGTGGAGCACATTGGCAGGAAGGCATGGAGCGTGCAGGTCGGCACACACCTGACCTCGCTTAAGACACAATCCAGAGGGTGTGCGATTCTGTGTGTGTTAAAGGGAAACATCTGCAGACGGCACAAGGAGACCACTATTGTCCATGGAGAACCGTGCACTACAGTACATACATGGTCTTTTTACATACTTGTGTCCATGCCAGACTGCCAGGAATGTCACAATGCATAAATGCATGAATACATGTACACACCCTACGCTACAGTAACACACCGTCTGATCACCAAACATTCACTTTACCAGTCAAAAGCCGGAATCTACACCACAAAGAAGCTCAGATATACCATTTGTTGTTAGTTTTGCAACATGTTGTCAACTAAATGGACCACATGATACTTGTTCTAGAGAGAAAAAGCTTGGCCCTCACCCTTCTCTTGAGACGGTCTCTCTCTCTCAGCGTGAGCGTGTCGGCTTTGGCGATCACAGGGACGATGTTGACTTTGCTGTGGATCGCCTTCATAAACTCCACATCTAGAGGCTTCAGGCTGGGAAAAATCAAGCACACAGAAGCAAAAATCACATACAAAAGTTTGGGGTCAGTAAGATTTTTTTTAACTTTTATTAAGCAAGGATATATTAAATTGATCAAAATTTATAGTAAAGGCATTTATAATATTACAAAAGCTTTCTATTTCAAATAAATGCTGTTTTTTTTTTTAAACTTTCGATTCATTAAAGAAAAAATAAAATCACGTTTTCCACAAAAATATGAAGTAGCACAATTGTTTATAATAATTGATAATAATCAGAAATGTTTCTTGAGCAGCAAATCAGCATCTTAGAATGATTTCTGAAGGATCATGTGACACTGAAGACTGGAGTAATGATGCTGAACATTCAGCTTTGATCACAGGAATAAATTACATTTTAAAATATATTCAAATAGTAAGCAGTTGCTTTCTATTGTAATAATATTTCACAATGTTATTGTTTTTACTGTTTGACCAAATAAATGCAGCCTCAAGTGACTTCCCAAACTTCTAAAAAGGTAGTGTATAAATTCTTATTTTTTGGATTTTACATGGATTTTCACCATAATAAGAATGGAAACAAAACAATGCATCAACTAAAATTCACCCTGAAATGATGTGATGGGCAACTGTTTGGCTGCAATATTTGTTGGCAATTCAATAAACGTTTATCTGGGACTGTTGAAGATTTGAGTCTGAACTTGTGATTTTTGTTGGCGTTTCATGTGACCTATGAATTTTTCTCAGAAGCTGCTGAAAATTTGTTTTACGCTTAGTCATGTATGTAAATGTTCAGCCGAGTTTTTTTTTAATGACAATTCACATCACCTCTGAACTTGAACTGATGTAAAATTCAATTGTGATTTTTGTTGGGGATTCATGTTGCTTTGATGCATCACTCTTGGTGTAAACAGGCCTTAATTGAGGGCTAAAGCTAAGCCACTTTCTGCATGAATAAGATGTTTTATTGACTGATGATGAAAGGCAGAACATGTGCAGGTGTTTTACCCATGTCCAAACGGAGAGATGAAGTAAAAGCAGCAGTGTACTCTGTTGTCAACGATGTGTCTGCGGTTCAGTCCGCTCTCATCGTGCAGGTATCGCTCAAACTGATTATCGATATACTGGATGATCGTCTTAAAGCTGTCGAAGAGAATAAAGCAGAAAGCAGAGAACGAGCTGAAAGGTTGTTATTGTATTAAACAAGACCATTAAACAAACATCGGAAATGGATCTCAGCAGAACAAAACCACAATCTAATCATGGAACATTTTAGAAACGGAGAAAAACCACTTAGTCAAGATAAAGCTTATTAAAATTCTCCACATCATGTTTACAGGTTCCTGTTCAGCAATGACTCACCACATGCACCAGTGTTATTTTAGCATCACTGAGATCCTATTGTTTTTTTTTTTTTTTACATTTTATGTTTTCATTTTAAAGCTGCAGTCCGGCATTTTTCCTCTTTGTCGCCATCTCTGTTTGAAACCTGCAATTGCAGTCATATGCGGAATTGTTATCGTTACGTGCGTTGTGCATCGACACGACTCCTCAGCGGATGAATCTAATGTTTGCTGTCAATCACTACACCGGTGTGGATACTGTACTTCAGAATCACAGATTCTACGTCTTGAAAGTATGACCAATATAAGAATTATCACTGGAAAATATCATCTGAACAAGTAAGTAACATTTCTGCCACTTTTGTTCTGACCAGCTGAGGAAAAAAGCATTAGTCTACAATAAATCGTGCTGCCAATGGTGATTAAATCTAACGATCGCTTAGCTCGAATCACGTCAAAAAACGTGCAAATTATTATTATTGTTATAGTTTGTTCTCAAATTGCTAATGTTAACAACATCAGCATTGCGTGACTGTGTATTAGCGTTACCTATAGATTTCAATATCTGTAGCCACTCCACAGTCTTTTGCTTTTGACTACAGGTGAATCTCCAGCTGTTACTGATGATTGTCATTTGGACCTTTCTGGATTACAATCCGCCATCAAAATGATAAGTTTAGCTATTTCAGATGTTGTGAGAAAAAAGGCTATAAATGATCCACTACAAGCAGCATCCTCACGTGATAAAGCTACTTGCTGGAACTTCTTCCTTTCTGTTTACAGACGTGATGTAATGACGCAAAGACGAACTGCTGCATGCTCGAATTTCCCGCGGAAATCCACCAGGTCGCTCTTATTATAAAACATTATTACAAGCTTACCATTGTGAATCGGGCTAAGATAAGGAGATAGTTTTGAACACTGGCTGGTTATGTACTTGCTCAAAAATGGATTTTGGATCATTTTTAACCAAAAAAAGTTCTGGACTGCAGCTTTAAATTAAAAGGTTTAGTAATTTTGCAATGTGTTTTTATCATTTCTATTAGTTTCTTTTTAAAAGGTTATTTCAATCAAAAAATGAAAATTCTGTCATCACTCTCATGTTCGAAAAACCTTAATTCATCTTCGGAAAACAAATCAAGATATTTCTACCACTTTGATGCTTCAAAATGTTCTTAAAGAGATCATAAAACTAATCCATATATATTAAGAGGTTTAGTCCAAATTTTCTGATCGCTTTATGATGAACAGATTTAATTTATTCTTATTCACATATAAACACTAGCGAACATAAACAAAAGCTCAACTGAACCTGCTTCACGTGCAAAAACAAACCTCTTGCTGAAGCTCAAACTAAATAAAAATGAGAAATGCTGTCTTGGCAACTAGCTGCAACTAGAGCGGCATGGACACACAAATTGGATCTAAACAGTTACGATACACAATGTGGACAGTCAATAATTTGAGATCAGGTTCCAATCGGATACACAAATAATCGGATTTGGACTGACAGTATGAACGTAGCCTCAGTTTTCACCACCATCTTCCCTTCTGCTCTAAAGCCTCCAGACTTATCTAAACATCACACACTAAGCCCCTTCTGCTTCTGATGCAGATATGATCACTGTACTGCACTTTTCTAGATCTAGGCCTTGAGACCGCAGCCTTATCGAGAGGCTGAAGGAGGAAACATGACAAGATAATATAGGTAGGTAACGTGGATGGCATATTTTCATTAACGGCCTGTGAAGTCTGTGGGTGAGAGATGGGGAGGATATTGTTCTTTCAAACAGGACGTTCCCAGCATTCCTCAGCAAGGCTCAGTGACCAATATACAAACACAAGGCAACAGCTGCCGCAATCCACAATTAAGTGCCATAAAGTAAATAGTGTTACGTGTCTGTGTATCTGCATAGCAGAGACTGAGTATTAAGTTAATAATCAGTCCAGTCTTCCATTCAGGAGGTAATAGTTATATGCAAGGTCTAATTTTATGGTAGATATCTGTAATAATAAACAGCTAGTTTACCTACCTAAGGGAAATTTTAATGCAAAACAACAGCAGCACTACAGCAAGTGCACAAACACGTGATAGAATGACCACATGAGTGGTACACATTACATACAGGTGCATCTCAATAAATTAGAATGTCGTGGAAAAGTTAATTTATTTCAGTAATTCAACTCAAATTGTGGAACTAAATAAATTCAACGCACACAGACTAAAGTACTTTAAGTCTTTGGTTCTTTTAATTGTGATGATTTTGGCTCACATTTAACAAAAACCCACCAATTCACTATCTCA
Source organism: Elopichthys bambusa (assembly GCA_037101425.1). Classification (NCBI taxonomy): domain Eukaryota; kingdom Metazoa; phylum Chordata; class Actinopteri; order Cypriniformes; family Xenocyprididae; genus Elopichthys; species Elopichthys bambusa. The sequence goes on from CM074446.1 coordinate 28,141,769, forward strand.
ATAAATTAGAATACTTCATAAGATCAATAAAAAAAAAATAAAAACAATTTTTTAGTGAATTGTTGGCCTTCTGGAAAGTATGTTCATTTACTGTATATGCACTCAGTACTTGGTAGGGCCTCTTTTTGCATGAATTACTGCATCAGTGCGGCGTGGCATGGAGGCGATCAGCCTGTGGCACTGCTCAGGTGTAATGGAAGCCCAGGTTGCTTTGATAGCAGCCTTCAGATCATCTGCATTGTTGGGTCTGGTGTCTCTCATCTTCCTCTTGACAATACCCCATAGATTCTCTATGGCGTTCAGGTCAGGCGAGTTTGCTGGCCAATCAAGCACAGTAACATCATGGTCACTGAACCAGCTTTTGGTACCTTTGACAGTGTGGGCAGGTGCCAAATCCTGCTGGAAAATGAAATCAGCATCTCCATAAAGCTTGTCAGCAGAAGGAAGCATGAAGTGCTCTAAAAAGTCCTGGTAGATGGCTGCGTTGACTGTGGACTTCAGAAAACACAGTGGACCAACACCAGCAGAAGACATGGCAGCCCAAATCATCACTGACTGTGGAAACTTCACACTGGACTTCAAGCAACATGGTTTCTGTGCCTCTCCACTCTTCCTCCAGACTCTGGGACCTTGATTTCCAAATGAAATGCAAAATTTCCTTTTATCTGAAAAGAGGACTTTGGACCTCTGAGCAACAGTCCAGTTCTTTTTCTCCTCAGCCCAGGTGAGACGCTTCTGACGTTGTCTTTGGTTCAGAAGGCGCTTCTACTATTCTCATTTGTAAGTCGCTTTTGAGAAAAGCGTCAGCTAAATGACTAAATGTAAATGTAAATGTAAATTGTACGTGGAATGTGACAGTTGTAACCCATTTCCTGAAGACATCTGTGTGTGGTGGCTCTTGATGCACTGACTCCAGCTTCAGTCCACTCCTTTTGAAGCTCTCCTAAGTTCTTAAATCGGCTTCGCCTGACAATCTTCTCAACCCTGCGGTCATTCCTTTCACTTGTACACCTTTTCCTACCACACTTTTTCCTTCTAGTCAACTTTCCATGAATATGCTTTGGCACAGCTCTCTGCGAACAGCCAGCTCTTTCAGCAGTGACCCTCTGTGGCTTACCCTCATTGTAGAGGGTCTTGATGATCGTCTTCTGGACAACTGTCAAGTCAGCAGACTTCCCCATGACTGCTGTTGGGATTACTGATCTAAACCCAGTATTTATACCATGAGAATGGTAATTTAATAGAACTTGAAATTAAATATTCTAATAATTTGAGATACTGATTTTTTTTATTTTGATGAGCAGCAAGCTGTAATCATCAAAAAGAAAACAAAAAAGTCTGGAAATATTTTACTTTATGTCTAATAAATCTAGAATATATTCAAGTTTTATTTTTTGAATTAAATTACAGAAAAAAAAAAACTTTTTAATGATATTCTAATTTATTGAGATGCACCTGTAAATATTATGTTTCAGACATAAAAAAGTAGGGATGGGTCAAGAAGGAGTCTAGGCGAGATCATCTATTTTTAAGAGCTTTTTTGAGAATTTTGCTAGAAGATTTATTAATCTGCACTCCATTTTGCTGTTTTTGAATGCGAGAACTAACACTTCTTAGACAAACGCTCCTTAAGAAATCTCAATCAAAAATGCTGTTCTGCATTTTACATGTACAGTGGACTCAAAAAAGCATTTGGACACTTAAAGGGGACCTATAATGCCCCTTTTACAAGATGTAATAAAAGTCTCTGGTGTCCCCAGAATGTGTCTGTGAAGTTTCAGCTCAAAATACCCCACAGATCATTTATTATAGCTTGTCAAATTTGCCTCTATTTGGGTGTGAGCAAAAACACACCATTTTGTGTGTGTGCCTTTAAATGCAAATGAGCTGCTGCTCTCGGCCCCCTTTCCAAAAGAGGGTGGAGCTTTAACAGCTCACGCTTCGGTTGCTCAACAACAACAAAGCTGGAGAATCTCACGCAGCCAAAATGAGGATTGTCAGTAACGGTGTTCAGCCTTACATTGTTCAAACCGGAGTCGGACACTGATGGAGAGACTCAGGAAGAAGTTACAACTTTTAGAATGAAACTGGACGTTTCTGAATGGTTATTGGATAAATTTATGTAGTTGCTGTGGATTTGATTCAACTCATCGACTAGCATGTGTCGTCTTGTTAATCTTTTGTGTAAATCCAGAGTTGTATTGACCCTCGTTTGTGAAGCAGTCCGGTGTAAAATGACGGCATGGCAACAACACTCTACTACAACAACTCTTCCCCTTCTCTAAAGCAGCCCAACATGGCCTCATTCCCTTTGTTGTGTGTTCCCGGGGCGGGGTTTATGTAAATTTTGGGATTTGTGATGTCACCAACCCAGGAAGAAGCTCGTTGTAGTCCCTACCAGCTGTTTGTTGTAGTCCTTAAACAGCGTATTCTGTAAAAGAAAATATCTCCCTTTGCATTGAACTTTGAGCATCGTAACTGCAGATGTTGTTTATGCTCAAACAGCAACATTACACACTAATTAAAGTTACAAAAGTGAAAACATAATCAACCACCCTTTTAAGGCACACTTAAAATGTCTTATTTTCAATGCATTAAACAAAATATCAGAGCAAGTGACATTTCAAAAATGACAAACTTCAATTTGTCAAATGTCTTTCTTTAAAAGTTCACAATAAAAAGGTCCTTTGATATGTGGTTAAAGTACAATGACATTCAGAAGTGTAATTTAAGTGTCCAAATATTAAGAAATGTGCCTGCTCCGCTATCAAAAAGTAATGCAAAAGTAATAAAACGTAATTTTGGAACAATACAATAATGCAATGCAGAATCAGTGTGGCAAAAATTAAAATCCTGGCAGAAGTAAATGTATAGTGTTTTAAATTGTAGCATGTATTTACAGAAGATGTGCTGTGCTTTGCAAATATCTTTTATTGGTGGTATTATTTACCACCAATAATTTTTGGTACAGGGAAAATTATAACATATGGGACAACTGAGATCATCAAACGTCAAACTTAAAATAAATATATGGCTCAGAAGAAAGCAATTTCACCTTCCACACCCACTGATAGAGGCTGGTCTCTACCAAAGGTTTCTTACCACGTGCACACATCTAAATGAGGACATACCAGAAATTTATATAATTTTTTTTTTTTTCTTTTATTTCAAGTTATAATGACTAACCCTACCAAACTTTGAGAATAAAAATATATAGATGTTTTATAATCATTTTTTATAACTGAAGATGCCCCCAATGCTAAATTTTCTATATATTGTAATCATTATGTTACAATTATGAGCTCATTGTTTCTGCCTAAAATTAATACTTTATGTTGCTAACTGCATGACTTGTATATGTACATTTCTGAAATACATTACTTGGACACAAAAATATCACTCTAAACTGCAATGTAGACACATGCAATTTCTGTAAAGCTGCTTTGAAATGATACATGTATTGTGAAAAGCTCTATACAAATAATGTGAATTGAACTGAACAGATGTCTCCAAAGGGAGGACTTGGTCACTTCTCGGGACAAATTTAGCAAAATAAACACACACTGACCAGTCCTGGCTGTTGATGGCGTCTCCATATCCAGGCGTGTCCACTACAGTGAGGCGGAGCTTCACTCCCCTCTCCTCGATTTCCACCGTGGACGCTTCAATCTGAACCGTGCGCTCGATCTTCTCTGCAAGCACAACAAAACCCCCATCAGAACAAAAACTCATGTTTACAGAACAAAGGATGTGCAGAAACATTTGAGGGGGCACTGGTGCAATGTCAAAGGTTTTATGAGCACTTTCTGAGAACCTTTGGGAGGAAGCCTTGGGCTACAGACAGGATTACTTTCTTGAAAACAACCTTTAATAGACAAAGACAAAGGGATTTTATATCGAGTGAGCATCTAAATCAGAAACGTTCTGCATTCCACTGCGAGTTGCATCATGATGAAAAGAATATTTATTTCTACAAAAAAGCATTTGGACACTTAAGACACACGTTTAGGTATTGCATTAGACAAAATATCACAGCAAGTGTCATTTCAAACAATTTCAGTTATATATATTTATATATTTTATTTATATATAATTATGTCAGATAACACTTAAGCAAAACATAGTCAGGTCAAAGTGTCTGAATAATTTTTGGTCCCAAATTTGTATAAATTTTTGGTTTGACTGTGTGTGTGTGTGTGTGTGTGTGTGTGTGTGTGTGTGTTATATACAAACTGTATATATGTATGTACATATATAATTTATACACTAATAATAGTATATACTAATATATATAATACTAATACTGATTTTATATATATATATATATATATATATATATACACACACAGTAAATAAATGTATATAAAATACAGTAATAAATAATAAATAAAAATATAACAATATATAATAATGACTATATATATATATATATATATATATATATATATATATATATATTCATACTAAAAATGAAAAATGAAAAAGCAATGTTTATACATACACATAAAATATTTTTCCCAATAATAATAATAAATCAGTCATTTTCATGAATAATTTGTTTTATAAATATAAAAATTAATATATTAATAAAAATAATAAATATGTAATATATATGAATATTATAGTAATATATACATATTATATATTAAAATAATCAACAGTCAAACCAAAATTTATTCAGACACCTTGAACATTTTATTAATTAATACAGTTTATTCACTATAGTTTAAGATCTCAGAGTTAAACTGTGTCAGAAAAAATTAATCTTAATGATGTCAGATAACACTTAAGCAAAGCATGGTCAGGTCAAAGTGTCTGAATAATTTTTTGTTCCAAATTTGTATCAATTTAACTGGTAGTCCACTGTATGAAGAATTTTTGGGTATAATATGTCACAGTTTACTTTATTTTGCTATCCTCACTTACATAAATGAACTAAAGTGTCCTGCACCCACTAGTAAAGAAATATTAAATATATATATATATATATATATATATATATATATATATATGCTTCACACAGAGATTTGATCTCACCATCAGCGAGTCCATCTGTGATTACATGAAGAAACAGAAAAAACTGAGACAGACTAAATCCAGAAGAACTGGATCTGATAATGGTGAGACAGCACTGGCTGTTGTCAGACTCCTTGTGCATACAAAAATCGCACTGGATTATTACAAATAATAGCAAAAGGAATGTTTGGAAATGTAAACTTGTATTTCATACTGACACACTACAGGCTTAACTCCACACATAACTGGCTTAAATCCATTTTTTGGGGGTGAAAATACTAACATGACTTTTGCACAGTACTGCATATATATAAAACCAATTAATAAAACTATATAATTAAGTCAAATTAAAAGGAAAATGGGGAAAAAAAAAAAAAACCTAATTCAAACTACTAATAAAATCCATAATAGATTTTATTAATATCTAATAATATTATATTAATAGATATTTTTTAATATCTCAGTGATACTAAATGAACACTATATTTCCATACACCCTCATAATGCGATTATAAAGAGATTTAGGCAATATTTTGATTAAACTTTACCCCATGTAAACACAACACTTTGATCAAACTGATGCATTTAAGCTCATAATCATAGTAACCATAATCATAGTAAAATATGTGGCGTATGCAGATTTGAATCGCAATAAACAGGCATTTAAACACTTTAATTGCATCTATTCCACTCCGTCACAAAGTAATGTACACAGATGATGTCATGGGCAGATTCATAAATATAGCGGTAAAGAAGACATCACATTTTTGGAGGTGCTGAAGAAACTGAGTTCATGTTGACAACATTGTGTTACATAAATAATGCAATATATTGATCGACAAAATATTTTTAGGTGCGTCACGGAAAAAAATCCATAGAAATGTGTTTTGCATTTGACATAAGTAGATCAAAACAGTGGCCAGTAACAAACCTACTGTATGTGAGTTCATCATATGTGCATATGTGAATAATAACAGTAAAAATAACTACAATTCTTATTCCGATAATAATCAGAATAATGAAAATTGCATTGAGCCAAAATAAACTTAATCTACAGAGGATTTCTCATGAAGGCTAGGGATTATTTCGGTTTTGGACACAATATCCTGTAGAGTTAATAAAGACCTCAGGGGACCCCTGTGTGTGTGTGTGTGTGTGTGTGTGTGTGTGTGTTTTACCTGCTGCTCCAGGTATATAGCGCTCTGGGTAGAGGTCAGTCAGGAAGAGGCTGTTGATGAGGGTTGATTTACCAAGGCCAGACTCTCCTAAGATAACAAATAACACCCAGTTAAAAGCACAGTGTGTGTCTGTCTGAATCCATGTCTGTGTTTATCTGTCACGCACCTACAACCATCAGTGTAAACTCAAAGCCTTTCTTCACCGACTTCCTGTGCACCTGATTGGGCAGGTTGGCAAATCCCACATATCCTGCAGCATCAGGAAACTAGAAACACACATCAGGACTGTTACACTGATGTACAAGTTTAATACGTAAACATTTAATACCTAAAGGTAAAGTGTATTGATTTATTTGGAATTGCAAACTATAGTATAACAACAGTGATAGCAAAAATAATAATTTTCCCGAACACTTCCCTCATCTTCCACTGACCATGAAAATGGACAGTCCCAGCCAAACTCAATCCATTTGTTGAGTCAGATGTTGACATATCGGGCTGCTCAAATAACAAACCAATGTTTTGAAAGCACGACCAAGTAAAAGTAACTGCTAAGGAAAATGACTTACTTACTCTGATCATTAAACGGAGACACCAAAACATGAAACTATCCAAAACAATTACACACTTCACCTTTAAACAAGTGTAGGAGTGTCCGTCTTACCTTTCCTTTTTCTCCAGATTGCGACATGACGTTCCTGCCTGACAACTAGACCAAGAAAAAAAAAACAGTAAATAAATGAATCAAAAATCTTGCTAGATTTCTCTTGAACTCGCTATCTAGGAAAAGACATCGTAATCAGAGATGGTCAATCGATATGAGTTTTTAAAGACTGATGTCAGTACTGATATCTAGAAAAGAGGATGACCAATATAACACTAAAATATTGTAAAATAATAATAAACAAAAAAAGAAACGTTCCTAAAAAAATTCTAAACAAAACTCTAGTCTTCAGTGTCACACGATCCTTCAGAAATCATTCTAATATGCTGATTTGCTGCTCAAGAAACATTACTTTTTATCAATGTTGAAAAAAATGCTTCATATTTTTATGGAAACTGTGGTACACTGTTTTTCAGGATTCTTTGATGAATAAAACGATCAAAAGAACAGCATTTATTTGAAATAGAAATCTTTTGTAACATTATAAATGTCTTTACTGTCACTTTTCATCAATTTAATGCATCCTTGCTGAATAAAAAGTATTAATTAATTTTTTTTTTTTTAATCGTAATGACCCCAAATTTTTGTAAAAAAGTAAATAGTAAATAAATAAATAGTGGTATGGTGAGGTCACTGATATATCTTGCATCTTAAGTGCAATAGATAGCTATTAAAATAATCCTTTACATTCCATTCAAATGAAATGGAGCCACAGCCAACTGAAGCTCTCCATCAATCTAATCTTCCTACGCACACTGTAACGGATCTGCATAGGGTTGGGCTGATGATTTTGATGGGGAACAAACTGTTCTGGAGAAGTTAGAGTGTGTGAGTGTGTTAGAGATGAAGAGGAGAGTGAGGGGTGACGGCAGGGAGGGAACAATGCTGTTTATCTTTCATCTTCCTGGAAACGCTTTCCTACATTTCCACCACTCCCCATAAATGAAGGCTCACACACACACTAAACCACCCAAAAATACTCAAATGTGCTTTATGGGGTTTGAGTGAAGGTGTGTTGGATTCAGAGACGGCAGGGCTGAAAGTCTTCACTGTGAAGGCCTAACAGCTGTAATACTGACAAATCGAGTATTTCATTTTTATGAGTGTTTAACTTTCTACTTCCAAAAGAGGAAAAAATAAGCTTTGCATCACAGGAATAAATTATATTTTAAATTGTAAGCTAAAAATATTTTACAATATTACTGTTTTTATTGTATTTTTTGATCAGCCTTGGTGAGCATAAGAGATTTCTTTAAAAAACATAAAAAATCGTACAGAAGCCAACCTTTTGAAACTTTTATTCCCACAGACCTGTTGCTGTCTGCATCGCGGTCTAAATTTTATATATACACTGAACAAAATTATAAACGCAACATTTTGTTTTTGCCCCCATTTTTCATGAGCTGAACTCAAAGATCTAAGACTTTTTCTATGTACACAAAAGCCCTATTTCTCTCAACTATTGTTCACAAATCTGTCTAAATGTGTGTTAGTGAGCACTTCTCCTTTGCAGAGATAATCCACAGGTGTGGCATATCAAGATGCTGATTAGACAGCATGATTATTGCACAGGTGTGCCTTAGACAGGTTTTACTGTATTGGGGGGGGGGGGGGGGGGGGGGGAGATTGTGTACAGATGTACACAATTCCAGCTTCCAGGAATTGTGTACAGATCCTTGCAACATGGGGCCGTGCATTAACATGCTGCAACATGAGGTGATGGTCGTGGATGAATGGCACAACAATGGGCCTCAGGATCTCGTCACGGTATCTCTGTGCATTCAAAATGCCATCAATAAAATACACCTGTGTTCGTTGTCCATAACATACGCCTGCCCATACCATAACCTCACCGCCACCATGGGCCTCTCGAACCACAACGTTGACATCAGCAAACCACTCACCGACACAATGCCTTTTATTGTGGCCAGCCTAAGGCACACCTGTGCAATAATCATGCTGTCTAATCTGCATCTTGATATGCCACACCTGTGAGGTGGATGGATTATCTCTATTATCAAAGGAGAAGTGCTCACTAACACAGATTTAGACAGATTTGTGAACAATATTTGAGAGAAATGGGCCTTTTGTGTACATAGAAAAAGTCTTAGATCTTTGAGTTCAGCTCATTAAAAATGGGGGCAAAAACAAAAGTGTTGCATTTATAATTTTGTTCAGTGTGTGTATATATATATATATATATATATATATATATATATATATATATATATATTAAAAAAGGTTCAAACATTCACTGATGCTCCAGCAGGAAACACAATGCATTAATAGAGCAGGAATTATTTAAATGAGGGATATTGTGACGTGATCATTACTGGAAGAAAACAGAAGACTAAAATGGAGGCATTTCAGGTACACAATGCACACTGATATACAAAATAACTTCCTTTGAAGCGACTTGGGAACTTTACAGACCTTTTTCATGCTCAAGCAGCAACATTACAAGTTTAACAGCGAAAAAAAGCATAAATTCAGCAATTTTGTGCTATTACAAGTCATCATGCTGTGAAATGTCATGAATATCTGAACATTTTACACAATGTTTAATCATATTTAGGTTTAGTTTCAAATATGTTCTAACCTCATTTTTACAAAATAAGTACCAAACAAGAAAGAAGGTAATTACCGTGAAAGCCTAACAGCTGTAATATAGACAGATCTTCATTTTTGTGATCATGAGGGTTTCTACTCCCCAAAGCTGGAAAAAACAAGAGTCAGAGCTTCTCTAGAAATCTTGGAAACTATAATCTAAGATAAATGTCAGGTTGTGGTGCTGCCTTTATAATGCCGGACACTGCGATTCCCATTTTATCACACACATACACACACACTTTGGGAGGTCTTGTTATTGCTGGCTAGGAATTACGGGAAGGATAAACTAGCTGCAGATTAATCAAGTGGCCTCATTATCGCCACAGCGATTACAAAGAGTAGCTCCGCTGGTGATTTTTGCATTAACGTGCATTAAACTCCAAAACCAAGAAAAGATTTAACAAACACACCAACTTTCAACTCTGCCTCACCCTCAAACGCGAGCACAGGTGGTGACCTGACTTAAGAGATTTACCATTTTTACGATAAAATGGTTTTGAGGTTCTTAACAGAATTCCTGATGGAGCTTAGCGGATCGTAAGCTCGTGAGACATGTGACTGAAATGCCACATATACAGTCAGATCAGAAACCTGGGTTTGCTGGGATGCTGGTCATAACAGCACCGCTATCGCACAACCGAGCTACCGTTCAAAGCAGCACTTGAGTTTATGAGTGAAACGTGCCACCTCACGACCCCCCGGCGCTATTCACTTCATCTCTGAAGAGCGGCTCTGCTCTGGCGTATTGATGAATGATTTTCAAGACAAAGGACGGAATCGCTTTCAAACACTGACGGAAATAACACATTCATACAGGACAGGAATTGAGAGCATGGGATGAGACGTGATAAAGGAAGAAAGAGGAGGGGTGAAAGGTTAAAGATGTAAATAAAGAGAAAAAAGACAGAAAGAAAGACCTTTGATGACAGGGACATACAGAGCCAAGATAGCAGAGACAATCTTCAGTTTCTACTACATAGCAGGATAAAACAGTTTATTAACAGTTTACTAGCAATACAGCAAGTGTAACCAGTCCTACTCAACCCGGTCCGAGCGGGATTTGAACCGTGGTCTCTGGCATGGGAGGCGGGCACTCTAACAAGGAGGCTAAAGACCGCAGCCTCTAACGTCAGTCGCTAGAGCACCTCTTGAGATCAGGGGAGTAAGGCTCTTACTGGGGGCCTACTAACAGTTTACTAGCAATACAGCAAGTGTAACCAGTCTTACACAACCCGCTCTGAGTGGGATTCGAACCGTGGTCCCTGGTGTGGGAGGCAGGTACTCTAACAAAGAGGCTAAAAACAGTTACACTCCTAAACCTCACTCCCATCCTGTTCACGACACCAAGTGTAACCACACGCACAGCTCTTATTGACCTTCGAAAGTTACACTCACGCCCCTAAACCTCATGGCACCAAGTGTAACCACACGCAGCTCTTACTGGCCTACGACATTTACACTAGTTTTCGGCCACGGGTGCGTTTCCCAAAAGCGACTATGGCTGCAAGTTCCAGAGTTCAACAGAACTTGCGACCATTGTAGGCTAATGATGCTTTTGAGAAACACACCCTGGGCTGATTAACTGATAATTTCAAGACTATTGACTAATAACTGTGCCTCATTAGCCGATTAACAGAACTGTGTCAGTCCACCTACTAAAATCCACTGACAGCCTCGTCAATGCAAATATAAATAGAAAATTCAATAGAAATCAAAATTCAGTGCTGTTCTTTTGAACTTTCAATTCATCAAAGAAACCTGAAAAAATTGTATCACTGTTTCCACAAAAAAAGCAGCAGTCAATTGTTTTCAACATTGATAATAATCAGAAATGTTTCTTGAGCAGCAAATCAGCATATTAGAATGATTTCTGAAGGATCATGTGACACTGAAGATTGGAGTATTATAACAAATGCCTGGTGTTGTTACACTTTTACACAGCAGATCAAAATATTAGCCAAACGACATTTAATTCAAATGTTAACTTAATCTTTAATATTTGGCCACTTCTTTACAATTGAAATGCAGAGAGAGGGTTTAAACTTTTATTTTGAAATCATGATGAACAGTTTGCATATTTAGAAACATATTGATTTATTCCCCTGTGTTGGCGTAGGTTTATAAATGATTTCCGTTACTAATCTGATGAAATGGCGCACATTGCGTTCATAGTATAGTATGGTTTTTAAATGGTTTTAATACATCGAGCAGCCTTAGAAAATTGTTTAATAATGCGGTTCATGGATTCTCGTCGTGGAATGTGCCATTTCCGGTAATTTTGCCGGTTACTTGATATGGGTACAGTGCAATTTAAAAAAACAAAAAAAACAAACTTGCATTTAATCGAAGAATCGTGACAGCCCTAAATATTTAAAAATACTACAGTTTTACTGTATCTTTGATCAAACAAATAGCCTGCAGCCTTGGTGAGCAGAAGAGGCTTCTTTCAAAAACATCAAAAAAATCTTGCCAACCCCAAATGGTAGTGTACGTGTTCACTTAAATTCAGCGATTTTTTTGCCAATTTTAAAAAGCCATCATGCTGTGAAATGTTTATTCAAATTTAGCTTTGATTTAATTAAAAATCAATGTATTGATTTAATAAAACATACTAGGTCCCTAAAAAAGTCATGCAATTTAAAATATCCCCAAAATGTTAAACATTTCTCAGTGCAAAACCAGAATCACAGTGTCTTTATACATGCAGTAAACACCAAGGAGTACTTAAGCAGCTAAAAGTCTATTATAATGAAGAGGTCATTTAGAAACTCATCTTGTTTACTTGTCACATGTCTTGCCAAAAGCCAAAATCCTGCTCATTATAAATTGGGGATTTCCTTTCGGACCACATCTATTTAGGTTCAGGGTTATTTTAACATAACATGAGCCAAAAGATATAATTTTGATGAATACGAGCTGCCTGAAGTTTTTTGTTCTTCACTGAAACAACATATGGCTACAATTCAGCTTGAAAATTTTTTTACTTTTTTGAACCGTTGTCATACGTAGTGCACTCATTGCAGGCTTCCTTGTTTACGTCCGAACGCCAACTCAGTATTGGCCGAAGCTGAACACGTGAGCAGCACGACGCACGCGTGTGATGCTGATACAGGATCCGGCCAATAATGAGCCGGCATTCGGACATAAACCAGGAAGCCTGCAATGAGTTCGCTACGTATGACAACGGTTCAAATTGTTAAGTAAAGCTGTTATTTTTGTTTAGTTTTTGCGCACAAAAAGTATTCTCGTCACTTCATAACATTAAGGTTGAACCACTGTAGTCACGTTGACTATTTTAACCATGTTTGAACTACCTTTCTGGGCTTCAAAAGGTTCAATGATGTTGCTGCCTATGTGTGGATCAGATACCCTTGGATTTCATCAAAAATATCTTAATTTGTATTCCGAAGGTCTTACGGTGTGGAATGACATGAGGGTGAGTAATTTTTGACAGAAATTTCATTTTTGGGTGAACTAACCCTTAAATGCATACAAAATATTTCTTTCTTATTCTGTATTTTGCTAATTTTATTACCACATTCAATTCTATTATTAGGCCTATAAACTATTTAGCACATACAAAAATGAACAAAATTATAACTATTAGTAACACTGATATTTAATAATTTATTGATATATTGATAATTAATATTGATATATTAATATTTAATTAAAATCACTATTATATTTATTGCATTATTAGAACATTTTAATGTGTACCACATACTAACAATTAAGGGTTAGTTCACCCAAAAATGAAAATTCTGTCAAACCCATAAGACCTTCGTTCATCTTCAGAACACAAATTAAGAACTTTTTGAAATCTAAAAACTTTCTGTCCCTCCATTGACAACTACGCAACTACCACTTTCAAGCCCCAGAAAGGTAGTAAAGACATTGTTAAAATAGTCCATGCGACTACACTGGATTACTTTAATGATGTCTTTACTACCTTTCTGGGGCTTGAAAGTGGTAGTTACACAAGCTGTCAATGGAGGGACAGAAAGCTCTCAAATTTCATTAAAAATATCTTCATTTGTGTTCCGAAGCCTTACGGGTGTGGAACGACATGAGGGTGAATAATTAATGACAGAAATTTCCTTTTTGGGTGAACTAACCCTTTAACACACAGAAAAGGCCAGAATGTCCTCTTTAAGATGAAAGTGAAAGTGACATGTGAAGGCTAAGTATGGTAACCCATACTCTGAACACACACACCACAAACTGCGGACACACACACATGGAGCAGTATCCGAGGAGCGATTGGTGGTTAGGTGCCTTGCTCAAGGGCACCTCAGTCATTTCCTGCCAGTATTGAGACTCGAACCTGCAACCTTCAGGTTACCAGTCTGACTCTCTAACTATTGCCCGGAATACAAAAGTGGTATGTGTTATCTCGGAAATGTTAAACATATGCATTCATACACTGAATAGTTGGCTCTCCATGTTAAAAGTGAGGAGGTTTGTTCCAGGCAGTTAACGTGTTATTAAACTGAAATGTGCTGTCAAACTCTGGCCATCGTCTCCTCGACTCCCCCAAACTCCTCTCTGAACAACACGTCTCTGAATCCACATGATGCCAAATTCCTATGTAATTTATTAATGAAACAACAGATAACCTTGGGTATATTTTTATAGCACCCCATTTCTAGTGAAAACACGTCCTCTCGTCCACACCCTGCTTGATAAAGTGTTCTTAATTCAGAGCACTTAACACAAGTAAAACTGACACACCCGCACTAAAACAAAACATATGTGTGTCATCTTACGGTTTCAAAGAGAGAAACAATGTATCCAGTAATACAACTACACAATTTAAAGAAACTTCATTTGAATGTAACTTTGTATCAACTTTTGACATGCAACAGTTACTGAAGCCGCTCAGAAATTCATACAAAGTCTCGGCTGATTAATCACTTCCGGATACAAATGCGAAGAAACTTCGACTAACTTTTTTAGGCGCCAGAAGACCTTACCTGTTATAAACGTGTGAAACACAAAAACCTGGAGTTTTTTCCACCTCCCTTGTTTTCTTTCTTCCAGCAGGCCAATCCAGGGAATCCGGAAACCGCTATAATTCCGCCCTTATCCCATAATGCCTATTTACTGATGGATTGAGTGCCCAGCGCAACTGAAGCCATTACGGCTCAAGTACTAATGTGGAGGACGGCCGATAGAACGGCGAATTAGAGCCAAGATGGCGGAGACCGGTTACAGTTTCTAGGAGCGGTCTGTTTCCAGTGCTTTCAGCGAACATGTCTAAACACGCCTCAGGATATGTGACAAAATATTTATTAATGATATTTAAGTGAGATATTAACTTTTGATAATATTTTCTTATATATATATATATATATATATATAGAGAGAGAGAGAGAGAGAGAGAGAGAGAGTTTTATATTTGTTCTGGTGCTGGCTTGACGCCTCTATATATATGTGTGTGTGTGTGTGTGTGTAAGTGATTTTATTTAAAAAATATAGTTAATTCATTTTATCTTTTATTGTTAAAAAAGAAGGAAAAATGTTTTATTCATCTATATACCCCCGACTTTCACACAAACGCACAACTTCCCTGCATCCTCATTGGCGAGCAACAGATGCTCTCTTGTGTGATTGGATAAAAGTTTCATTCAGTCTTGAACACACAAACACACGCACGCACGCACCCCTCCTCTTGGCGCACCGCTATTATTCCACTCCACTTATTCCCAGTCCAGGAAAAGTCCGTTAGTCAAAGCACAGAAGAGACGCAGCGAGGAGATGCTGTTCACCTGATCAAAGCGCTACAGTTTTTGTTGACTGATCTGAGAGGAAAACTTTTTGACAGAAGATATTGGAAAGAAACAGCTTTGGGGGAGAAGAAGAAACTTTGGATAAAAACTTCGAATTGAAGACTCAAACGTTCCCAGAGTTCTAGAGCAGGTGCACAGATATATTTAAGCACTATAAGGAGTAAAAGAGATGGCCTCCGCGGCTCTGGAGATCCTGGGTCTGATCCTGTGCGTCTTCGGCACGCTCTTGGAAATGGTCGCCTGCGGGCTGCCCACCTGGAAGGTGACCGCCTTCATCGAGGCCAACATCGTGGTGGCGCAGACCATCTGGGACGGCCTGTGGATGTCGTGCGTCGTGCAGAGCACCGGCCAGATGCAGTGCAAGATCCACGACTCCATGCTCGCTCTCGGCCACGACCTCCAAGCCGCGCGCGCTCTCACGGTCATCTCGTCGGTCATGTGCGTCATCGGGCTGATGGTGGTGATCGCCGGCGCGCAGTGCACCAACTGCATCAAGACGGACAGCGTGAAGGCGCGGGTGGTGAACGTCGGAGGGGTCATCTACATCATCAGTGCCATATTCATGCTCGTGCCCCTGTGCTGGATGGCCAACAGCATCATCTCTGACTTCTATAACCCGCAGGTGCCGGCGGCCAAGAAACGGGAGATCGGATCGGCGCTCTACATCGGCTGGGCGGCGACCGCGATGCTGCTGCTCGGGGGAAGCATGCTCTGCTGCTCGTGTCCGGCCTCTGGAAGCTCCGGCTACTCGGTCAAATACGCGCCCACCAAAAGAGCAACACCTAACGGGGACTATGACAAGAGGAATTACGTTTAGACGCTGTTTGAAATCTTTTTTTTTTTTTACAATAAAATTGTTCTTGTGTGTTGCACCTGCAGATATGTCGGCTCTCTCGTAAACCTTCAGACTCCTTTTTTAAGCATCTTGGACTACTGATTGGATCAGTTTGTTTTATTTAACATGTCGTCTTTTGAGGATATAAAAGGTGAATATTTTATAATAACTTTCAGTAGTAATACTAACAAACTTTATGCAATGCTTAACAGATCAATAAAAGACATCCAATGTCCTGAAACATTCATTATATACAATATTCATGTTTTAATGTGCATGATCTGTTAAACATTATATAATTTAGCATCTGATTTGGATGCTAAAATTGATTTAATCCTTTAATAATAATTTTCAGTAACATTATGTTGCTGATAATGAGCCGATCATCACGAGTTGATATACTTGATATGTGTAAATGTGCATAAACTATTGATCTGTTAAACATAATGTTTGTTTTCACAATGAAAGTTATTATAAAGTGTTGCCTCTTTGTTAAAAATGCTGTTTCAAATCTTTATTGAGGATATTCATGGTGAAAAAGCAACCATAATCTGACAAAATATCTGTTTTAGGTACCTGGAAGAGTTTGTAAGCTTGCAAAAGTTTGTAAAAAGGCTAAAACCATTAAGTTAGTGGCTGTAGCTGTTCAAAGATGTTTACCGATGTGTTCAATGTGCTGAAGGCGTGATGTTTTAGTGTGTAAATCTAGAGGAATCTGCTTCGGCACATTTGCAGAGACTCTTCAACACTTGGAATGTCAGCCAGGACAAACAGCTGGAAAACTGAAGACAGCGATTACTGACTGATCTGTTACTCTCAACTCACCCGTCCACACTGTTGCTCAAAGCTAAACAAGGCTACACGAGAAACAAAGTCAAGCAGGATCTACATCCACTATGGATAATGTCTGTTTTTTGGGATTATCCTGCCGGTATAGTGCCTTGCTATATGCAGACTTTTATGGATGGGTATCTTCATGTTCCTTGAACATAAGACCTCTACATTCAGTTTATTCAGCTCGTCTGAAATGGTTATTTTTTTGTATTTTTCTTTTTCTTTTTTTTTTATTGTCTTTTTGAATTCTTGAATAATTGTTCTTTGAAATAAACTTTTACAGTTTTGACACAAATATGAATGTTTGTGTTTTTAATACCTCTGTAGCAGCTCCAAAGCAGATGCGCACCGAATACAAGCTCAACATCAGGTTGCAAAAGCCATCTTTATACAACATTTATTGGTTTAGTTATTAGTTTTGATGCTAAACAAAGCCATGAAGGCTTATATTTAGCATTAAAGGTATAATGAAGGTTCTCAGCCATTCATTAAAATGTCACTGTGAATAGTTTGGCAAGTGTTTGATGCAGTACCTCAGAACAGAGTGGTTGGAAAATGAAAAACTGTATCATTTGTGAAGTATAAGTGTAACTGGTTCTCCAAAACCTTGTTTCTTAAGGCTTAGCTGGTCATATGGTCACCCAATGCAGCAAAAACAAGTCAGTCACACTTAAGAGTGTGCGGCAGAACCGCATGACCTAATTTTACTGGTTAGTACCAGTAGAAGTGAACTGGTACAAAAAACACAAGCTCAGAACAAGAAGTTTGGAACAAGTCTTACTGTTTACATTCAAAATACAAGAGACTCCGGATTCAACAACAACTTTTGTTCTCTTGTGGCACATTCGGGTCATCTGACTTATTTGCCTTGCCAACATTCACTGGCAGTGGAGCAAAACATTGCACATTTTTATTTCTAGAAGCTTTTTATCCATATTTGAATATGAATTAAATGACATTTTATAGTGAGATTAGAAACTTTTTTTTTTTTTACATGCATGCTATTGTTCTAAAATCAAGATTGATTAAAAAAAAATCCATTTATAGTTGATATTCATACAGTGTTCACGGGACATCACTTAGTTTACTGTCTATTTTACAGTTCAAAACCGTATATCTTAAAGGTTTATATTGTAATATTTACGGTTCATAACTGTTTATTTTACATGTAAAACAATTTACGGTTTTTCAGTGTAAATTATACAGTGACTTGTTATTTTTCACTTTCAAAAATTGTAAATTTAACGGTATTTTACTGCACATTAAATGTACCGTTAGATCTATTCACAGTATATAGTAGGGAAACTTTCTGTAAACCAATTAACTGTTTTTCACTGTAGCATTTTTACAGTCTTTTACCGTTAAAAATATATATATATATTTTTTTACAGTGTATCCACTAATGTAAAGTATATGTTTGGCTGAAATGAATGTGTAAATGTGCAAGAATAATATATGATAGTCTTGGAAGCATCAAACCAATCAGTCATGTTTTGCGCTGTATGCTATTGTTTTTCAGCAAAAGTATGAATTCATCACTTTGTAAACCCTAACATTCAAAATAATTAATTGGTTTGAGTACGAAGAACTTAAATTAAACTAATTAGTTCAGTCAAATGACCTTTTATGAGTATTAAGCACTATCTTTTTCTTTCGAGTTCACAGAACTGATATATTTTAAGTAAACTGAACTGTTTCATTGTTTTGAGTTTTATGAACTCAATTTCTTTTAATTTAGATGAACTTAAGTTTAACTGAAACTGGGCTGGGATTTCTATCTTCCAGCATACTTTGCCCATGGCACCCAAAAGGGGGAGTAAATGCTAAAATTAAGTGTTATATAATATTTTTTTAATCTTAAGTGGGATATTTAGTAGCGATTAATGTTTTGTTACGCTAATTTAGAAGAGTTTCTATTAATGTGGGTTTACCATGAGAGTTACCATCATGGTGATGCATGTGGCTTGGTTTGAGAGCAAGTATGTTAAATGTTTTATATTACTGTACTTATTCAGCAAGTGCTATACCATGCTATTGCTAACATGTTAGCAAAATAGCAAGTTAACATTTTCTGAATTAGCTTGTTATAGCTAGCAAAGTTTACACTAATAAAAATGTTTACTTTGCGATTACATGATAATTTTAAGTTAAAGGGTTACTCGTGTATGCGTCATGCTGCTCACGTGACCAGAGCTGGCCAATACTGAAATGAAATAGCATATGAGAATGACAGGGGAGAGATTAATTTGTTGAATAAATTCGTTATTTTTGCTTTGTTTTTGCACACAAAAAGTATTCTTGTCGCTTCATAACATTAAGGTTGAACCACTGTAGTCATGTTGACTCTTATAACAATGTTTTTACTACTTTTCTGGACCTTGAATGACGGTAATTTCATTGCTTTCAATGGAGGATTAAAAAAAACTCTCAGATTTCATCAAAAATATCTTAATTTGTGTTCCGAAGATGAACCAAGGTCTTACGGGTGTAGAACGACATGAGGGTGAATAATTAATGACAGAATTTTCATTTTTGGGTGAACTAACCCTTTAAATGTATGAATTACTTTACTCAAATATTTCAATTTAAGAACAATTAAAATGTACAAGATAAAAATGTAGTTAATTTAGTTGCCACATGACGTCATTTTTAAGGTTATTTGACAAAACATTCTATAGCGCAAACTCTTTCTGTAGTTTTTGGGTTTGTTAACAGCACTGCATCCCCCGACCCTCCTCTCTTAGTCTCTAACACAATAGAGAGCCTGTATGAATATCCACACCAGTTCTTTCAGCCGGCATTGTGGGATTGTTAGTTCCAGTCACCCTTTGGAAGCTAAGGAGGTTACGAGGCTGAGTAACGAGTGAGTGTGTGTGTTTTGGGTGGGGAGTTTAGGAGGGTGTTTGGGGGAGGTGCCCAGACTTTTTTAAAAGGACCTTCCATCCGTAATGAAGAGAGGCGCATGGGGGCAGCTACGACGTCATTAAAGAATCTTCGTCATGGCAACCGCAAAAGAACCTGCAGTTGCCTGGTGACAGGACCCCATAATGTGGCCATATGGATGAGGACAATGGAAGACCCGTCGGCGGACATTCCAAGACACGGATGGGGGAGAGAGAGAGAGAAATGAGGAACATGAATGTGAACTGGGGTTCACATGATTCACAATATACTGACATAAATCTCATATACAGAAATAAGATGTCATTTTTGACTAATAATTATAGATTATTGTTTATACATACACCAAATACATGAATAAATATGCTTGTTTTACACGCAAAAATATCAGGTCTAAATTAAATCTAAATTAGCTATATTATGTAATGTGACTCAATCAACCTGACTGCTTTAGATTACATCCTTTTTATTTTATTTTTACAAAAATATTCTTTGAACAACATTACAAGGAGGATAAATTATTTATAAATGAGAGAAAACAAAGAAAAGAGAAATAAATAAAAGAAAAAACAAAACAATACATAACGCATAAAATAAAGATTGAGTCACATGGCCTTATTACACAAAAACCTTAAAAAGAGAACATTAACTAATAGTCTTTATAGCTTTTCTAATAGTATAAAAAGCGAAATAACTGATATATAGTTTTCTATTTCTTTGAAAGCTGCAGAAAGGATGGTATTTTGCTGGAAAATTTACATTTGAGTATGTGAAATTTCAATAATAATTAGATTATGTAGACGAAATACTTCCAAGGCACTCACGTGGTAAGGTAAAAAGCCTTTAACGAACTGGGCTTAAATCATTAAAACGAGATAAAAGTAGATCTATGCGTTTCGGCAACACAGCCTTCTGTAGGACAATGTACAATAATTAGATTACATTAAGTCATTTTTAAAGTCAGCATGAAACGGAAGTTGCGATAGACTTTCCTTCCCTATTTGACGTATATTCGAGTGAAACGGCTTTTCGGACAAGAACAAATGTAAGGCGGGGCTTGATTTTGTCCATGGGGAATTGATTGGATGATTGTGGTTTGCTATTGGTGGATCTCATGTGAGTGACAGGTTGCCCCGCCCTCACACCAGTAAACTTGTCATCAGAGAAGAGATGCTGCTGCAAAAGACAGGGGAAGTTAATAAATCTTATAATAAATACTGCAAATATTTATTTAAAAAAATAGGTCTTGTCAATTTTGATTTCATGGTACCTTTAAAGCTTAATATAGTCTTTTCATTTCTGGGTCTCAAGTGTCACTAAACGGAATTGCAGAAATAGCGACCATTGCCCAGCTAACAGGAAGCGTTCTCAGAATTTAGCTAACGTTCTGGCAAGGTTCTCTCAAAGTTATGAGCAAACATTATTCTAGTAATGTTAATAGAACATTTGTTCAAAGTTATCTAGTCATTAATGTTCTCAAAACAGTTATTTATATGTCGTTGGACTGTTTTTTCTGAAACATTTTTGTTGAACGTTTTTTAAATATTACGTTTTAGAACGTTCAGAGAACATTCAAAAGTAACGTTCCCATAATGTTTGAAGAATGCTAAAATGGAATGTTTCCTTAAAGGGTTAGTTCACACACAAAAATGAAAATTCTGTCATTAATGACTCACCCACCTTCATATCGTTCCAAAACCCGTAAGACTTTCGTTCATCTTCGGAACACAAATGAAGATATTTTTGATGAAATCTGAGCTTTTCCTGCACTGACAGCTACACAACTACCACTTTGACGCTTCAAAAAGTTCATCAAGAGATCGTAAAACTAATCCATATGAATTGAGTGGTTTAGTCCAAATATTCTGAAGAGACTCAATCACTTTATATGATGAATAGATTTAATTTAGGCTCTTATTCACATATAAACATTCATCAATGTACACATCAGTTGTGGTAAACGGAAGCTCAAGAATGTTTGCTTGATGTGCGAGAACCAATAAGGGTTCATTCTCGTGTTACGCAGCACGACTGAGCTTCCGGAAGAGGTTTGTGTGCGTCAAGCAGTTTCGGTAGAGCTTCTGTTTATGTTCGCTGATCAGTGTTTATATGTGAATACAAGACTAAATTAATTCTGTTCATAATATAAAGCGATCGAGTCTCTTCAGAAAATTTGAGAAGTGATAGTTTAAACCTGGGGTGTCTAGTCCTGCTCCTTGAGGACCACTGTCCTGCATAGTTTAGCTCCAACCTCAATTAAACACACCTGAACCAGCTAATCAAGGTCTAGTTATGCATACTAGAAACTTCCAAGCACGTGTATTGAGGCAAGTTAGAGCTAAACAGTAGCCCTCCAGGACCGACTTTGGACACCCCCGGTTTAAACACACACTCACGTTCACTCACTCAATTCTCTTTCTGTCACACACACACACACAGTGACATGACAGGTTCTCATGACGCCCGCGCTGACCTCTGCTCTTCAAAGGTCAGTTTCCAGCTTCCCATAACTGACCAGTTGTGATGTCATCAAACACACCATCGCCCCGGTGACGGTCCGTTGTGAACAACCTCTCACCCTGACTCACACGCTCTAAGACGGATTAGTCACCATCCACACTCCTGCTGTCAATCAAATGATCTGCTCACAAACAGGCATTTTTCCTACATGAGCTGAAATGAAGAAAGATCCTAGAGTTGCATCAAGATAAATCTTCAGACATCTTCATGTCTGTACACATCACCATTCAAAAGTTTAAGGTCAGTAAGATTTTTTTTATGTTTTTGAAAGAAGTCATTTATTTTATTAAAAATACAGTAAAATCAGTAATATTGTGAAATATTATTACAATTTAAAATAACTGTTTTCTTTTTGAATATATTTTAAAATGTAATTTATTCCTGTAATCAAAGCTGAATTTTCAGCATCATTACTCCAGTCTTCAGTGTCACATGATCATTTACACACAAGAAACATTTCTAATTATTATCAGTATTGAAATTTTTGTGGATTTTTTCAGGATTCTTTGATGAATAGAAAGTTCAAAAGCAGAATTTATTTGAAAGAAATCCTTTGTAACATTATAAATGTCGTATAAATTTAGATCAATTTAATTTATCCTAACTGAATAAAAACACCTTACTGAAATTTAGAATGGTAGTGTACGGCCTAATTTTTTAATGTTGTAGAAAATGATCCTTCAAAGCTTGAGACTCTACCAGAGTAGAAGAACATGCCAAAGAATGTTTGTGTGTGTTTATGTGAGGTTGATTATGATGCAGAACAGTTATAGATCAACAGAATCATCAGACTTCCTGTTCAACTGGAGGGTCAGCTGGACAGGAAGCAGGAAGGAAGTTAATGAGGAGGGGCATGATGATGTGTATCTGAGTGCCTAATTATGCGTTGAATGCAGGAGTGTCATCATAATTAAGGAAATATCATGCATGGAAAGTCCTGTGCAAGAATGAGAACATTTTATTTTATCAGTAGTTGCTCAGTTTTGGTTTGTGTAAGCATCAATGTTGTCTCAGGACAGTTTCTGTTTTCAGTTTATATTATTAACATGCGCCTCAGGTGACCTATGTCGATTAGATTAGAGACACAGAAATGAGTCAATAGGTGTGATTGTGGTTATTGTGAACTTAAATTATCGGTAATTGAAATAAAGCTGAAATAACATAAATATTAGAAATAGAAATAAGTTGAAGTATTAACACTGAAATAAAAAGTGTTTAACGCTATTTAGCCTATATAAATAAAACCAACAAAAACACATAACAAAATACTCAAATTTAAAGGTAGGGCAGGTCATTTTTGGAGAGGCTAGCAATAGCGAGCTAGCTTTGAAAACATAATATCCCACCCTCCCTTCAGAGCGTCTCCAAAGTCACGCCTCCTCCGAAGCAGGAAGCAAACAAAAGCATCTCAAGAGACGGGCTGCATCCGAAAACCTAGGCAGCTGACTTGTTGCCTCGATGCCTAATCAGGCAATGACTTGTAAGGCAGCGTTTGCACATGAAGGTACCTCACGAAACTGATTTCAGACAGACTTGTGAGACAGTGTAACAGTTTAACGTTAATGATTTAACGCAAAATACAATAGTACAATAGTAATTTCTCGCTAGAAATGACATCAAAAGTGGAAAATGTTGGTCAAAAACGTACATTTACACACAAACTGACCAGTAACTGCAACTTTCGGACGCCATCTTTATTTTTCTAGCTCAGCTGGAAAGCACAGGATTGTGGGATATCAAAGGCAGCGAAGGATACATATATGCTGCCTTCAAAAATCAATCAGAGGAAGGCATCTTGGGAGACAGGAAGTGAAGCTAACATTGGATTTGGACGTGCCTTGATGCTTTCCTATCTTGGAATGTGTCCTCCAAAGGCAGGATTTTCCAGTTTTCAGACGGAGCCACGGTGTGGTGAGAAATCGAGTCCCCTCAGGAATCGGGTCTCCTTTAGGACGAGTGATCCCATTGGTTCAACTGACTTTTAATGGGTAGTATTTTTAGTGCCTGGTTATAATTCCTGCAAAATCACGTTATGATTCATATTGTTTAAAATGTATTATAATGTTCATTAATGTCATGGTTCATATACTAATATGTACAGTGGATACGGAAAGTATTCAGACCCCCTTAAATTTTTCACTCTTTGTTATATTGCAGTCATTTGTTAAAATCATTTAAGTTCATCTTTTTTCCTCATTAATGTACACACAGCACCCCATATTGACAGAAAAACACAGAATTGTTGACATTTTTGCAGATTTATTACAAAAGAAAAACTGAAATATCACATGGTCCTAAGTATTCAGACCCTTTGCTCAGTATTTAGTAGAAGCACCCTTTTGATCTAATACAGCCATGAGTCTTTTTGGGAAAGATGCAACAAGTTTTTCACACTTGGATTTGGGGATCCTCTGTCATTCCTCCTTGCAGATTCTCTCCAGTTCTGTCAGGTTGGATGGTAAACGTTGGTGGACAGCCATTTTTAGGTCTCTCCAGAGATGCTCAATTGGGTTTAAGTCAGGGCTCTGGCTGGGCCATTCAAGAACAGTCACGGAGTTGTTGTGAAGCCACTCTGGAGAAGGTTTTCGTCCAGGATATCCCTGTACTTGGCCGCATTCATCTTTCCCTCGATTGCAACCAGTCGTCCTGTCCCTGCAGCTGAAAAACACCCCCACAGCATGATGCTGCCACCACCATGCTTCACTGTTGGGACTGTATTGGACAGGTGATGAGCAGTGCCTGGTTTTCTCCACACATACCGCTTAGAATTAAGGCCAAAAAGTTCTATCTTGGTCTCATCAGACCAGAGAATCTTATTTCTCACCATCTTGGAGTCCTTCAGGTGTTTTTTTAGCAAACTCCATGCAGGCTTTTATGTGTCTTGCACTGAGGAGAGGCTTCCGTCGGGCCACTCTGCCATAAAGCCCCGACTGGTGGAGGGCTGCAGTGATGGTTGACTTTCTACAACTTTCTCCCATCTCCCGACTGCATCTCTGGAGCTCAGCCACAGTGATCTTTGGGTTCTTCTTTACCTCTCTCACCAAGGCTCTTCTCCCCCGATAGCTCAGTTTGGCCGGACGGCCAGCTCTAGGAAGGGTTCTGGTCATCCCAAACGTCTTCCATTTAAGGATTATGGAGGCCACTGTGCCAAGTCCAATCAGTATAATCAAACACAGCTGGACTCAAATGAAGATATAGAACCATCTCAAGGATGATCAGAAGAAATGGACAGCACCTGAGTTAAATATATGAGTGTCACAGCAAAGGGTCTGAATACTTATGACCATGTGATATTTCAGTTTTACTTTTTTAATAAATCTGCAAAAATGTCAACAATTCTGTGTTTTTCTGTCAATATGGGGTGCTGTGTGTACATTAATGAGGAAAAAAAATGAACTTAAATGATTTTAGCAAATGGCTGCAATATAACGAAGAGTGAAAAATTTAAGGGGGTCTGAATACTTTCCGTACCCACTGTAATTGAAGCTATAGGTTGTGAAATCAAGCATTTCTTGTTCTTACTGGGTTTTTTTTAGTTAGCATACATCTACCTGATTAGCCTGCTAGTTTAGCTTATATGTTTTTTATATCAGTGGCGGCTCCAGGATTTTTTTCTTGGGGGTGCTAAGGGGGGGCTTAACAGTTCAAAGGGGGTGCTAAGAAAAAAATGTTTACTTTTTTAATTTTCCATTTTACCTTAAACTGTACATTTACAAGGTCTCAGTGTAAAGTGTTCACAGTTACTAAACACAGTAGCCTATCAATTTTGCTTAACACTTTTAGTTTATCAGATCTTTGAATCAACAATGGTTTAGGCCTATTGAAAATTGTCGACTACAGTCCCATATCTTAGGCGTACGTACGTCTATATATACATGCAGTGAGCTAAATTAAGGAACGTGCTTGTGATTAAAACACAAACAACATGGAAAAGAGTGCAGGGTGTCGAGCCGTGTTTTTTATAGATGGTGAACTTTTAACTTGACACGCCGTCTTAAAACGCGGTGCAAAAGCAGACTAGATGTAACGATCAAAGATGCCTGTTTAACACATTAATCTATGGCCCGGTTTCATAGACAGGGCTTAGCCTAAACCAGGATTAGGCCTTGGTTCAATTAGGATTTTTAAGTAACTTTTATAAACTTACACTAGAAAAAAAAAACCATTGCTGGTGTTCATCTTGAGACAAAAAACAATGGCACTTACATATTTTAAGATATGTCAGTACAAGTTGCTTTTTCAGTTAAAACAACTCAAACATGCATTTTAGTCCAGGACTAGCTTAAGCCTTGTCTGTGAAACTGGAGGTATATGTTTAGATCGAAAATGACATTTCCTCTTTATTTTTTCATCACCACTAGGCTAGTTAGGGCGAACAACGTGCAAGAATTTATATTAAAATCAAAATTATTTGACGTTTATAACATGAGTGAATATTAAAAAAGATCAGGGTAACTACTCACCAATAGCAGATTACAAGAGGAAAATATCTCTGTTGTTATCTTCTGAACTATTCCGAGATGTGTCTAAAGTCTGCGGTCTCTTGCGCCAGTGCTAAGCACATTTATATAGCCTCAGCAAGCCCCGGCCTAGGGCCGCCACTGCTTCCAATATAGTTCCCAATTACATGTTTCAAATTAATGATGATTGCGTGTACTTAGCATGACAGTTAATTTATTAAAAAATTATAACAGTAATATTATATACTATACCACATTGCTATTATTGTATAAAATTAATATTAAATTACTTTTAAAGAACATAGTATGTTGCAACAATCCTTATCCTTACAAAAAATAAATTTTTAGGCATGGTTGTGTTTCCAGTTTGCTTAAATATGCCATACATAGGCATTCATTTTATATTTTAAGCATGTTGTTTGTGCACTTAATGTAACAAATAGTACAATAGTAAAATAGGTTTATTTTAAAATTAGTCAAGACATCACGACAACTTTTGATCAGGCATTATCACCTGGGTCCTAAAGGAGACCCAATCCCTCGGGGGGAGGGGGGGGGGGGGGGTACTCGATTTCTCATGACAACGGCATTAAACTACCTCATGTCTCAAAGCACATAACATTTCAATAATAATGAACGTAAACAACAAAGAGCACTGACCTGTACCTCCTGACTGCTGCAGATTCATTTCTGCGTTGATGTGTTGCCATTGAAACGCATTAAGTCGAGTCACGAACTGCTCCGAGTATAACGTCACGATTTTCCATCTCTTCCAGGAGGAACTGTAAAATGTGGCTGGTGTCTGTCTTTACTCTGCATAGCATGAAACGCACTGATGACGTATGATGTCTGCGCAAACGGGGTATGTAAAAACATACATTGTTGGAAATTTGATGAGAAAAGTTTGAGATCATACTGAGATTTTGACTGCAGATCTTGACAAATCCGAGCACAGTTTGAGACGCTTTTGAAACTCTAGAGAAGACAGAAGGGAGATTACTGAGGTACTTCTCTTTGAAGAGCAACAACTGAGATTTAAATCTCATTTGTGATATTTCCATCCTATAGGAACACTGAGTGGCAGCAGTGACGGAACCCTGCAGGTACTGGAATGTCTGGGAGTGATTCTGGAATGTTCTTAATGAAATATGGAATGTGTGCAGGTTGAAAGTAAATTGGACTGGACAAGGGTTTAACCTCCTGCTGCGACACCAGCTTACAGACACAGTCTCTGTTATATGAGACGGGTTTATTCTGCTTTAGATGTCTGCTTTTCTTCTTCAACAGAGTTCAGAGGTTTCCAGCGTTTCATTAAAACAAAAGGAACAACATTCCCCTAATTTAAGAATCCTCCTAAATTAAGAGAGCATGGACCCGACAATGTTGGGTTTCCATCTTTTATGGGGACTTTCCATAGACATAATGATTTTTATACTGTACAAACTGTGCATTCTACTCCCTAACCATCACAGAAAACTTTCTGCATGTTTTACATGTTAAAAAAAAAAAAACATGTAGTGTTTTGTGATTTATTAGCTGTTTTCCTCATGGGAACCAAAAAAATATCCACACATAGTCAAATATTACTGGTATTCACACACATGCACACGCACACAGACACACAGAGGAAATTGTCTTCTCAGTTGGGCAGGGCTGTTGTGGGATTCTTCATGGATGTTTGACCGTATTTTCTCGTATTGTTAAGAGCATGTTCATTCACATACGCACCTGCAAGACAAATCACCAGAGATCTCTTTAATATCTCAGTTTTTTTCTCCAGGACTGCAGTGAGATTAAAAAAAGAGCAAATGGAGGTTTTGCTGACACCTCCTGCTTCTGTCAGAGATCTTAATTTGAACTCAAACATATATATATATATATATATATATATATATATACACATAACACATTATCAATTTATTTTTTCAAATCCGTTAAAGGATTATTAGGCTGCATAAATTAGGTCAGCCGGAACCGGGAACACTTCCAATAACACCAGATGTACTCGTTACATCAGAAGAAGAATGGCATCTACGCTAATATTAGTCTTTCTGTTTATCCCGAGGTTTACCGTAGTCAACCGGATCCGGGCCGCATCCAGGTGAGACCAAGGACTTGCTCCTTGACACGACCACAACGCAGCCCTGAAGTATCAGCAGAGATTGAGTCAACTAGATCATCCACTGTGAAGGCCTCATCAACATGACAACCAGTGGCGCAGCTCCTCAACAACCGTCCATACCGGTGTGATGAATAAGATCCTCAACTGGATGGAACTGAATTAAATACTTTGAATGTTGCGATCCTATCTGACTTATGATAGCAACCTGAGTCGTAACAAAGCACTGTTTGCCAGAGGAGAACTGGCCCCCCGACTAAGCCTGGTTTCTCCCAAGGTTTTTTTCTCCATTTTAACACCTGTTTGCCACCTGATGTCACCTGTTGGAGTTTGGGTTCCTTGCCGCTGTCGCCTTTGGCTTGCTTAGTTGGGGACACTTGACAATTGATATTTGATATTCAACAGTGCTTTGATCTGCCTGCATTGACACTATTCTTTAAGAGCTGCTGTGCAGCCAAAATAATGTACCAGTTATCACTGTAAAGCTGCTTTGACACAATCTACATTGTAAAAAGCGCTATATAAATAAAGGCGACTTGACTTGACTTGACTATTTGTATTCATTTTATAGCTCTTTACTATATGGCAACAATTGATGTACAAACAATTGTTTGTGTCTGAAAATGATACTTAAATGAAATATAACTGTTCAAAAGTTTGATTAAATTTGAAAACATTCTTTCTATTTGCTTTCTATTTGAATATATTGTAAAATGTAATTTATTCCTGTGATCCTGTATTTTAAGCATCATTACTCCAGTCTTCAGTGTCACATGATCCTTCAGAAATCATTAATGTGCTGATCTGCTGCTCATGAAACTTTTTTTTTTTTTTTTCAGTGTTGAAAACAGTTGTGCTGCTTCAATTTTTTGTGGAACCTATGATACTTTTTTCAGGATTCTTTGATGAACAGAAAGTCCCAAACTTTTGAAAGGTAATGTATAAAAGACACAAGTTTCCCCTGAGTATAAACACAAGTAACACTAATTTGTGTTCTGAGAACATCATAATTTGCAAATAAATGCATAAGCTGTGCTAAAAACAAGCCGAAAGCTGTATATTAACATCTGTGTGTTATGAGACAATGAACCCTCTCTGTTAATAAAATCTGTGGTTAGTTTCAAACAAAGCTTTTGCTTAAAGTTTGCATTGCTTAAAGTTTTTGTGGACCATGGTGCCCTGGGGTCTGAACGGATGAAGCCCACCCAAAAGTGATGGAGACACACACACACACACACACACACACACACACACACACACACACACACACACACACACACACAGTGTGTGATATTGCCACACATAGTTGACTTCTATTGTTCGTGATTATCCAGAGCAGCTAATCCTCACGGGATCAAACCAATCAAGAACAGAGTGAGAGAAGAAAACAACTGCAGAGCTACATGCTATAAAACCAAAAAAAGAAATTTTTGTAACTGTCATCTTAAACAAAAAAAGAGATGTATTTCTACAGGATACTAGTTAACTAGAGCATGGCAGCTGTGCATCTAACCAGTGCATTACATTCCACCCGAGCAGCTTAGTGGAAAAACAGCGACCCGCATCACTGCTCATAATCACACTCTTGAGAAAAGGTTCTATATGGAACCTTAAGGGTTCCGTCAGGCGCTTCATATTTAGAACCTTTTAGGGGTTCCAATCATGGGATCATTTTTTTAAACAGCTCATAAACATACTTTATCACCTAATATTCAACACTGTTATTGATTTGACTGAGCTGAACGATGACATCACTTTTTCTGTTTAACTAATTTATTAATTGATGATCTTTACAACAGAACTGAATCAACATTGAACTGACTTTAGCTGAACAATGACATTATTTTCTTTCAGAGCTGTTGTACAGCAGAATTGAACTCTTGTCTGCATCATTCACTCAAAAAAATTAACTTTCACTGTTAGTTTCATTCAAACCATCCTTGTTCACAGTACTTAAAAAACCCATGTAACTACATGAACTTAATTTAAGTTCATTTTTTTTTTTTACTAAAAATGAGTATTATTGGCTTTACTTAAGTGTTTGTTCAGTCAACTTAACATTGCTGAATGAAACACACAAATTAATGTTGACATAACTATCTGGGCAGTGGATCCGTGGTTCCCAGCATGCTTTGCAAGGGACTGCATTAGGAGAGTAAACATAGGGATTAAAGTGTTATTTTATATTTTTCAGTAAAAGGAAAGATGTTGTTTATGTTAGTGTTTATGTTCAGTTATGTTGGCATTTAGAGGAGTTTCTGTAATGTTTTTGAGTGCATTTTGTAGAGTAAATAGGCAATTATTAAGGTAAATTAAGTCAATAAATGTGTTTACCTTAGGTAATAAAGTTTTATAAATTTAACTTGACATTATTAAGTAAACGGCACATAAATGCATATGTAACAGTGACAAATTCAAATAATTTGTCAGCTTTACTTGAATTTCTTTTGTTCATTCAACTAAATTGTTATTTGTACAAATTACTCAATATTGTTGCGTGGAACCACTTGACGCTCAAATCCAACAATTCATTTTTTTGAGAGTTGAATCATTTTCATCACTGTAAAACTGCTTTGAAACAATATATATTGCATAAAGCGCTACATAAATAAAGGTGACTTGACTAGAAAAATAACCCATTAAACATAAATGGTAATAGTACTACATTTACAGTAGGCACTGAGTAGATGTAGTACTAAAGGGCACAATGTAAGAACATGAGAGAGAGAAAAAAAGGTAAATGGGGCAAAGAAGATAAACAGTTGACTCATGCTTTGATAATAACCCATGATACATAAACACATCCACCCAGTCATTAGGGGAGAGGGCTCTACAGAGGAGGGTATAGTCCTGTCCCAGTGCCAGAAACCAAAACTTAAAAGGGATAGTTCACTCCAAAATGAAATTCTCATCATTTACTTACCCTTATGTCATTCCAAACCTGCTTGACTATTTCTGCAATGGAACACAAATGGAGATGTGTGGAAAACAGCAGAACATTAAACAGTATCTGGTTTTTTATACTGTTCAGCTCAAAAAGGCACAAAAAGCAGCATAAAAGTACCTTTTTTAAAAAACCTTAGCTAACATGAACAATACAGAATTAATCTTAAAACATTTTTTAAATCAAAAGTTGTATTTTTTTAAACATTAGTTAATGCCATGTGAACTAACATGAACAAAAAAGGTACTTTTAATTAACTAACATTACCAAAGATTAGTAAATGCTGTAAAAAATAAATTGCTAACTGTCTGTTTGCTAATAATACATTGAGTAATGTCAACAAATGAGACCTTATTGTTGTGTTACAATAAAAATTCAATATTTACTCAAAGTGAATCAATGATTAGATTTCTCTTCTGCCATAGTTCTAATTCATGCTTAAATTTCAACCTGTTTGTCACAAAGCTATAGTATAGTTTCAGAAGACTGACTACTTTTATTGTGCTCATTTTAAAAGAGCAGTGAGAAAATTCTTTATAATGTTCAACATTAAAACAATCATTACGGTTTGGTAGATTAAATGGGTTTAAATTAAATTTTCAGTTTTCCAAAGAATTTAAGGGATAATTCAAAGCAGGTTATTTTAGTTTTTAAATGGTACAATAAAACAGAAGAAAAACGTTACTGAAAAAAAAAAAAAAACAACAACATAAAAGCAACATAAAAGCATT
Source organism: Elopichthys bambusa (assembly GCA_037101425.1). Taxonomy (NCBI): domain Eukaryota; kingdom Metazoa; phylum Chordata; class Actinopteri; order Cypriniformes; family Xenocyprididae; genus Elopichthys; species Elopichthys bambusa. The sequence continues at coordinate 28,174,373 of CM074446.1, forward strand.
AAAGGCACAATATGTATTTTTTTTTCGACGCTAGGGGACGCTAAACTCTTCAAAACAATAACAAAGGCGTAGATTGATGACGCAGTGAATGAGCGTGGAATCGTGGAACTTGTCTCTTCATCATGGGTGAAAAACGTGAGAAAGATGCGAGACCGAAGATTCATTACGTTATGACAATATAGTAAAGTTCAACTACAGTTGTATTCGTTGGCAAAATGGCAATATTATTGTATTTGGAATAATAAAAAGTATGTTCGATTAAGTGGAAATAATGAAACAGTGGAAATCACAACAAGTCAGCCATGTTAGGCTTATTAACAGTCCCAAGCTTTACATATCGATACCCCAGGAGCGTTGCACATGGTGCGAAGTACACCCCTCGCATTTTTGTAAATATTTTATTATATCTCTTCATGTGACAACACTGAAGAAAAGACACTTTGCTACAATGTAAAGTAGTGAGTGTACAGCTTGCATAACAGTGTAAATTTTCTGTCCCTTCAAAATAAATCAACACACAGCCATTAATGTCTAAAATGCTGGCCACAAAAGTGAGTACACCCCTAAGTGAAAATGTCCAAATTGGGCCCAAAGTGTCAATATTTTGTGAGGCCACCATTATTTTCCAGCACTGCCTTAACCCTCTTGGGCATGGAGTTCACCAGAGCTTCACAGGTTGCCACTGGAGTCCTCTTCCACTCCCTCCATGACGACATCACGGAGCTGGTGGATGTTAGAGACCTTGCGCTCCTCCACCTTCTGTTTGAGGATGCCCCACAGATGCTCAATAGGGTTTAGGTACCCTCAGCTTCTTTAGCAAGGCAGTGGTCGTCTTGGAGGTGTGTTTGGGGTCGTTATCATGTTGGAATACTGCCCTGCGGCCCAGTCTCCAAAAGGAGGGGATCATGCTCTGCTTCAGTATGTCACAGTACATGTTGGCATACATGGTTCCCTCAATGAACTGTAGCTCCCCAGTGCCGGCAGCACTCATGCAGCCCCAGATCATGACACTCCCACCACCATGCTTGACTGTAGGCAAGACACACTTGTCTTTGTACTCCTCACCTGGTTGCCGCCACACACGCTTGACACCATCTGAACCAAATAAGTTTATTTTGGTCTCATCAGACCACAGGACATGGTTCCAGTAATCCATGTCCTTAGTCTGCTTGTCTTCAGCAAACTGTTTGTGGGCTTTCTTGTGCATCATCTTTAGAAGAGGCTTCCTTCTGGGACGACAGCCATGCAGACCAGTTTGATGCAGTGTGCGGTGTAATGGTCTGAGCACTGACAGGCTGACCCCCCACCCCTTCAACCTCTGCAGCAATGCTGGCAGCACTCATACGTCTATTTCCCAAACACAACCTCTGGATATGACGCTGAGCATGTGCACTCAACTTCTTTGGTCGATCATGGCGAGGCCTGTTCTGAGTGGAACCGGTCCTGTTAAACCGCTGTATGGTCTTGACCACCGTGCTGCAGCTCAGTTTCAGGATCTTGGTAATCTTCTTATAGCCGACGCCAGGGGTTGGCAATTAAGTTTGGCATCTGGCCAAAAAATGTTTTCGCCATTAGATGGCGGGCCAGAACATAGTTAAAGGATAATTTAAATTAATCGATGAAAAATGCAACTAGAACTGCCTGTGACAGACTGTTACAGTGTATTTTGTAACTGGTAGTAGTAGGACAGTCATTAACAAAAAGCCACATTTGTGTGGCAGTGTCCGGGTTTTACACTGGATAAATTAATAAAGCAGAGTAGTGATAAGTAACCTGGCAAGTATCTTCATTCACCAACACAGACCTCCTTGCTAAAACACACATATTATTCCTTGGCATCCTCACGTACTAAACTGCATTTTTTAATTGTTTGTGTGCTGGAGGTACGCTATTATGTCATGTGCAGAGTGATGTTAACATTTAAGCTAGCTGGTGAGAGAAAATAGCACTATCAAAGAGTCTAAAGAGAGAAGTTGACAGCGAAAATAGTGCATACAAAGAAGAATGAACTGTGTTCATCCTACCTAGATTTGTGAACGCAAGGCTGGTGTGTCTTATCTGCAATTAAGTTATAATAAAATAAAACACTGTGTCAACACCAGACGCAAGCAGCGCGGCGTGTCAAAAGATAATAGAACCCATTTTAATCAGTGATACTGTCTACACCGGATGCGATGCGAGTCACGCGACCAAACACATTCCCCACAGTGAACGGATTCCCCATTCTGTTTCAGATGTAGTCCAAGTGCTTTGCAACGGTCGGTTTGTTGCGTTCAGTGTAGACAGCTTTGAGCTGTTGCGGTGCAGTTTTAGCCCACGGGCCGCCAATTGCTGACCACTGGCCTACGCCAGCTTTATGTAGAGCAACAATTCTTTCAGATCCTCAGAGAGTTCTTTGCCATGAGGTGCCATGTTGAACTTCCAGTGACCAGTATAAGAGAGTGAGAGCGATAACACCAAATTTAACACACCTGCTCCCCATTCACACCTGAGACCTTGTAACACTAACGAGTCACATGACACCGGGGAGAGAAAATGGCTAATTGGGCCCAATTTGGACATTTTTACTTAGGGGTGTACTCACTTTTGTGGCCAGTGGTTTAGACATTAATGGCTGTGTGTTGAGTTATTTTGAGGGGACAGCAAATTTACACTGTTATGCAAGCTGTACACTCACTACTTTACATTGTAGCAAAGTGTCATTTCTTCAGTGTTGTCACATGAAAAGATATAAAACATTTACAAAAATGTGAGGGGTGTACTCACTTCTGTGAGATACTGAATATAACATTGATTATTCATATGTAGCCTACATTTGCTTACCTGTCAAATAACGTGCAAGAGCAGCGTCTGTCAAGTCAAAGTTTGTCGCAAGGCTCTCACCATCTCAAACGCCACGCCTTTTGTCCCAAAGTTTGCTTGCCACGGTCTATAATGTTTGAATGAAACAACAACAGCGTGCCGCTAGATGTTACGCAGCTGTCCACCATGGTTACTATGCAGTACAAGCAGAAACCAAGGATAATGCAGATATTATGTCATTGACAGGCGACAAGTGACAAGGGAGGGATGGGCACTATATAAAATTGTGAATTTCTCTGAATTTTCCAATTCTTGGAAATTAGGATAACTTACACAGCTGAACGAAATACTGTGCAAGTGGTTTTGGGATATTTTAATATAAAAAAATATTACATATTGTGCCTTTAACACAAATATTAATATAAACTTTTCAGTGCATGTTAATCCAAAGAAAAACGTGTTTGTCTTAATCTTTCATCAAAATGTACCTGTTGGAGGCACTCTCTCTTTTTTTTTTTTTTTTCCATCCGATGTTTATCTGATGAAGAAAAATATCTTCCACTCAAAAACATCAGGAAGTAAAACGTCTTGCAAACTAATGTTTAACTGACCATCTTGCTGTGGTAAAACAATTTCAAAATAAAACAAACTTTGAATCAATCATTCTAGAAACCATCGTTGAATTGTCAGTCAGTGAACTGAACCCAACATCAAAAGATTATAAAAATCATTTATTTAAATTCATATATAACACACAAATACATACTAAATGACAGGACACAAAACACTAAAAAAAAAAAAAAAAAAAACACACTTAAATCAGGTCTGTACAGTCAAACAGAAGATCTAGCACCACATGACCAAAACATCAGCTGATCTCTGAGGTGAAGGGCTGTAGTCTGTGAAGGTATTTGGCACCAAACTGGCTGAGAACACGGTAAATCTCACGTTTACTCAAGGGATGTGAAATTCCACTGTGTGTGTGTGGATGCAAAGCACACATACATGTGTCCAGAGATTCTGTGTGCAGTTTGGCAATCAGTCCCAGCATGCCGTGGGCCTTTATGACAACAGGGTGATGAGGGCATCCAGAAACTTCCCTCTGTCCTCCATCTTTAGCTCAATAACTGCAGAGAGAGACATGGGTCTTCACATTACCTGTTATGACATGTTAATAAATGTACATGTGTATGTGCGTGTGTGTGTGTGCGCGTGTGTGTGTTTTGGGGTCTGGCAGAACTGAAGGCATCTAGCACCAAACTGACAGAAATGATGGGAAAACTGTGTGTGAATCAGTTAGACAGGAGTGTATCAGTTGTGCAGCTCATGTCAAATAACTTTAGTGTTAATATTGCAACCTGTTCCGTGACAAAGCAACCATCCTTAACAAATCTTCCATGTAAAATTACCATCATCTATTCAACATTTGGCTGAAGTTGAAATTGAGCTGTACTTCTTTTATAACAAATAATTATTATATTTTCATTTATCAATTAACTAACTTTTCTTAAATATTTACCATACTACTATATTTTGCATCATTGCAAATTACTATAACTCTTGGTCAGAAGAGCAGAGAGACTCTGGTCACAGAAACTCTGGGCTGCTCTGCCCTCTAGTGGTTGACATGTGCTGTGTGTGATCACAGCCCATGATGCCGCTGTGCAGTGACTGACCTGAAGTGTCGAAATGATCATGTAGAGTTCTGGAGCTGGTGCTCTCAGCTGCCTTTTCAAAAGCCCGGCCAAAGAAACTTGAGGAAAAAGAAAACCACTGATGTAAATTTTGATTGGAGTTTTGGCATTTTTCAGAGTAGAAACCCGGGCGAATGTACATCTCCGTATAAAAGCATGAACAAACTCACTTTTTCTTGTCAGATGTGTCTGATTCTGGTGGAATTCCCAGGACGATCACGGTCCCCTTCTCCACATCCAGAGGAGCGGCCATTATCAACGGCAGGATCTTACAGCGTTTGTTCCTCGTCTAACAAAAACATCCGTGTCCTATCATCACATGTGCTCAACTCCTACATTTCTCTGGCTTAGCAGCTTAATGTGACTGCTGACAAACTCCAGACACACCACATCAACTGACTCTCATGCAGTATTTTCTGCACACATGTACTTACGGAGCAGATGAACGCTTTGAGCAGATATTTGCAGAGGAGAGTCAGAGCCAGAGGTTTAGAAAACAGCTTCACGTCTGGTGTTCCCTACAATCACAAGAAACACTTCAACAACTGGATATCAACACAATAAAGGAATTATTGACTAAATAAATTAGTCATTTATTCACCCTCATATTTCAAATGTGTCAACATGAGAATTAGGCAGAGTGGAAAATTAAATAAAAATAAATATTTAATAAAATAAATAAATTATAATTATAAATCAATAAATATTTCTATAGCAATAGCACTATTGTACTATACAATCAAGTATTTAATAATAAATTATTATTGATAAATTTAAAATTAAACAAATAAATAAATAGTATTAATGCTATTGTACTATAAAAATTGAGTTATTATAGTTATTTTTATTAAATTAAAAATTAAACCAATAAATATAGTATGCTATTGTACTTAAAATTGAGTATTTATTAATAATAATAATAATAATAATGTTTATTTTCTATTTTACTGAATTATAAAAAACAAAAATATTACTCAACTAATTCAGTTTTATAGTACAGCTGTATTATATTTAATAATAATAATAATAATAATACTTTTGGAAAAAAAATTGGAAGAAAGAGGAGGAGGAGAGAAGGTTACAAATGACATTAGCTATGTTTACATGGACACCTTTTGTTTTAATCGGGATGAATTCATTCCGACTGATGAATCCAAACGTAGTGTTTACATGACTGCTAAATTAAGTGATCGGGTTTGTGTGTGCGTTTATACGTCACAAACTTCAGAATTACATTTTTTTTAGAAAAAAATCTGAATTAATTTTTTGGCATTCATACACTGCACGAACATAGTTTCCAGCCATTTGCACATACTAACCATTCTCCTATATTGCTTCCTTTCTTTGTTCTTTAAATAGACTTAATATTTATCTATTTTGGGTCCTAATTAGGAGAGGACGAGCACATGAACCATCGTGTCGTGCAGTAAAAACGACGCTTCCGGAGCCCAAATAAGGCGTCTGTGGACTAGAGTCTGAAACAAGGACTGCCGAGACGACATTGTCCTGCTCCACTTTACAGATGAGTGGAAGGAGATTTTTTTGAATGACACGACAGTCATTTATTACACTATATTCAACAACAACAGCTCGTTCCTCACGTCATACGTCATTTCTATGTCATTGCAAACGCGCAGAACTTTCCAGTTTCAGTTTTTCAATCCGATCAAATCAAGTCTTCTCAATTGGATTAGAAAATGTTTAAACCACCCCTTACAATGTGAATGAAACTTTATTTATATTTGGCCAATTCATTCCGACTGACGTGGTTACATGTGACTTCTTTATTCTGACTGTGCTAGTAGTTTGATTACAATCAGATTATTATGGTTCATGTAAACGCAGCTACTGGGAACACTGAGAACTGCTTATTTAAAAGAACAGTTCAAGATGATGATGGCCACTGAGGAACTATGCTGCACTCCATAAATGTATAATTTATAAATGATCCATACCTCTAATAAATGGCAATAGAGGAAAGGCCCCTGTGAGAGTATGAGGTTAGTGCAGATGCAGCTCGCCACCGTCTGCTGAATGGCCTTCAGTTTCTTCTTGGCCAGATCAATGCCTAAATGCAACCGCTCCAGATTACTCCTAGAAACACAGACAAGAAGAGAGGAGTTACTGAGTGAAACGGTCATTAAAGGTCCCATGACATGCTGCTTTTTGGAGGCTTTTATATAGGCCTAAGTGGTCCCTAGTACTGTATCTGAAGTCTCTTTCCCGAAATTCAGCCAGTCCCACAATGAGCCATTTCTGTGTCTGTAGCTTTAAATGCTAATGAGGAGGAGAGAGGCGGGGCAAGGTGGAGGGTGGGTGTGTGGCCTTAACCAGCTTGTAGCCACAGTACCATGCGCTAATGTTGTGGATGTGGATGTGTCGCAATGGCTTGTAGACACGCTGTCGTTCAAGCTTTTCAGTTTGACCCAGAATCTGATCCAGATGGAGAAGCACCGGATGAAGAAGTTGCAACTCAGCGGCTACAGCAGGACATCTCCGGATGGTTAGTTTAAAAAATTGTGTCTGGATACGGTACTTTAGTTGGTTTGTTTATGTATGCTGTTACAGTTATTATCATGTAGCTAATGCTAGCCTACATTGTTGGCTTTTCATGTTGCTCTGATTTGCTTCACTCGTTTGCAAGCCATGATGTCTCTTGAGGGGAAAATAAATAAATAAATAAATAAATAAATAAAGCTTGCCTCGCACAGTAGTAGCTCATTTTCTCATGGGCGGGCAAAGCAGAGAAAGGGGAGGTAACCTTTCCCCGTATGACGACATATAGGGAAGACTCCAGATTGAGAAAATGAAAGCTCAGATGGCCCAAAGGCAAAGCAGGATACCCAGGGCTCGGTTTACACCTATCACCTTTTCTAGCCACTGGGGGACCATAGGCAGGCTAGGGGAACTCATATTAATGTTAAAAAACCTCAAAGTGAAATTTTCATGCCATGGAACCTTTAAGAAACTACACAGACACTGTACAATATCTATGAAAGTGTTTAAGAGATGATCCAGCCTCTTCATACCAGTGTTACTTTAGTATGATTGAGATACTAATATAGCTTCTCTCTTTTTTTAAATATTCTGAATTTGTTTGTTTTTACTTTTGTATTTTCCATTTTCATTTTGAAGTTTTAGTAATTTTGTTGTGGTGTTGTCTTTTATATTAGTTTTGTGTGTGTGTTTATGTAGTTAATTTTTTTATTTTAGTTCTAGTATATTTTAGTAAAACTAAACTAAAACTAAACCAAACTAAAACTAACTTAGTTAAACTAAATAAAATTGCGAAATTTAGCTTTAGTGACTTTGGTTTTATATATATATATATATATATATATATATATATATATATATATATATATATATATTTATATTATGTTTTTATTATAGTTTTATATTTAATGCAACAATTTTTTAAATGGTTTTAGCTTTAGTTAATTATAATACCATATTGTTCCAAATATAAGACAACCCTGATTACAAAATGACCCCCTTTTTCAACATGTACATTTTGGAAAAAGGCTTTTTGAAGACCAAATCTTGTATTTTATAAGGAAAAAGCTTTTATTTGAACATATTTTTCATATTTTAATTTTTGTATTGAAATTATGGTTAATACTGGTCAAATGTACCAACGATCACATTTAAAAAATAAACACTTTTTGGCATACCATAAAAATAACCTGTAGCCCATCTGAATTATGTAACAATTAGGCTATCCATCTCATAGTGAAAACCATGTAGCCTACCAAAATTTCATTAACAGTAGAATTACAGTCTTACATTTTAAAATCAAACACAGGGGAAGTTTGGTCCCATCAGCGAGGAACACAAACATGACAGTCACGCGGCTCTTAGATGGTAAGCTTTTGATGTTAACGTTTTTGCGCTCGCAATCTTCTAACATTACACTCTGACACCATATAGCTTGGCACACTTGTTTTATGTGTATTTGGCACCACCTATTGTTGCGGGTGTATTATTGACGTAAAAATCTAGACCCTGAATATAAGATGAACCCTTTTTTTTTTTAGAAGCGTTTCTAAGAAAAAAAAACATGGTCTTATATTCTGAACAAAACAGTAACCCTGCTTCAAACCTGGACAGACAGTCCAGAGCTTTGATGAAGTTGTCTGCTGGAGTTTCATCCTTCTCCACATTCTCCAGCAAGGCGGCCGCAGCATGAACCACATCACTGGCCAGGAACCGGTTCTTAAAGCCAAAGTGTACACCAAATGTCTGAACACGGATGTCTTTCATACTGAGGTGGGAAAAAAAACAAAAAACAAAGCAATAAATTAATCACGTGACAGATACTGACTACAACAAGCGCAATCTTTCATTTGACTTTCTCTCACCCAAATTTATTTGCCGATTCTTCGATGACTTCACGCAGGTTCTCTTTAATCATCATATCCATTGAGTTAAACTTCTGCCGGACCTGCTTGAGTGGGAGACTGAGGCAAAAACAAGCATTAAAAGGATATTTTCAACTAAAATCTACAGCCATAGTATTCTATATTAATGCAAACCATTGACACACCTCACAGTTAAAGGGACAGTTCACCCACAAATGAAAATTATCCCATGATTTACTCTCCCTCAAGCCTATGTATATGACTATCTTCTTTCAGACAAAAAATTGGATATTTAAAAATATCCTAGTTCTTCCAAACGTTATAATGGTAGTGAATGGGGCATGAGATTTTGAAGCTTTATAATATTAAAAAAAAAAAAAAAAAAAAAAAAAAAAAGGGGTTAATAAAGGCTTTTTCTGAAGCGAAACGATGGGTTTTTGTAAGAAAAATATCCATATTTTTTAAAAAAAGTTTATGAACTATAATAACTAGCTTCTGGCAGAAGACCGTACGTATTTTAAGACATTTTAAAGAGAAATATCAGAAGATTTCGATATAAGAGAAGAGGAGCTTGAGTTTGTTGCACAACACTATTTGTTTGAACCACGAGAGGCGTCTAACCTTACGATATTCCTATATCCTGTGTCTTACGTCACATCAGAAATTACTCTTGTGGTGCAAGTCGACTTGCGCAGTATGCGTACGGTCGTCCGCCGAAAGCTAATTATTTTAGTTTAGTTTCTTACAAAAACCATTGCCTCACTTCAGAAGGCCTTTATTAACCTCCTGAAGCCTTATGGATAACTTATGATGGATGGATGGATGCATTTTTTGGGCTTCAAAATCTCACCCCCCATTCACTACCATTGTAAAGCCTGGAAGGATATTTTAAATATCTCTGATTGGGTTCGTCTGAAAGAAGATATATACACACCTAGGATGGCTTGAGGGTGAGTAAATCATGGGATAATTTTCATCCAAACTATCCCTTTAATGAACTTGCTCAATAAACTAATAATATTCAAATTAATCATCTGCTGGCATTTAAAAAAAAAAAAAAAAAACATGTTTAAGCAGGGAAAAAACATGCCATAAATGTGATAAAAATTACTGTAATGCATGTCTTCTTGTGGGTTATTGCTTTAACAAAAACTCCAAAACTTTGTTTTCGTGCCCAGGAAGAATAAAACCTGTCCACTCACCCCATGTCAGCCAGGAACTCTTGGAGTTTCTTCTGTCCGTTGATGGACCAGAGTTTAAAGCTGCAGGAGGTGTAGCAAGAGTTACAGATGCTCTCATACAGAGACCAATGCTGATACAACACCAACCTCAGACTGACGCATGGGGTCAAGGGTCAAACACACTCATTACACACACAGTTCTTCATCATGCATGTTCAGAATGACATATACTTATGATTTTTGAAAGACAGCAGCATGCATTATGTATATTGCACATTGCTATGCACGGAACCCTCATTTGCATGAGCACAAATCACACCATCCTTCAAAAGTTAAGACCTTTTTACATAAAATTAGATGCAAAAGAACCATATTCATTTCCAAGATAACTGTAGATTCACTGAAATTAAACATGCACCGTAATGAGGTCATTAAACAGCAAAATAGTATGCATTAAGCAATGCACTGGTGTTTCGTTTTGAACACAGCCACCCACAACACACATTCAAACATTTTCAGCATCACGTGGAGAAGGATACTCATATTCAAAGGAGATCCTCATGCAGTCAATGGACAGCGAATTCTCCTCATCCTCATTTCTATGATTGTGTCTGGACACGTGGCGCTGTAGGGTGGCGATGTCTGTCACATATTTCATGCTGTATGACGAAGCAGCACATGTTACTTAGAAACATACTGCTTCAGAAGTCATGAGATGTTTTAAAGGGGTTGATTATGGCGATATGAGATAAGAGTGAGATTCTTACTGTGGTATTTTATCATGAACCCACTGATCCGTCAGTCCAATGACACTCCACCTGCCAATCAAAGAGTCAGTTTTCAGTTCACAGAACAAATCTATAGCACTACTGGAACCTTCTCAGATATAATAAAAAACAGGAAGCTTACCACAGCATGTCTTTGGTGTCTTTAGACATGACCCAGGCCAGCTCAAACATCACCAACGCTGCCTGTAGACAACAGAATAAACAGGTTCACGCACTACAGACAACAAATATTGAGTAGTATTGATACTGAGCAATTTATTGAGTATTTATGGCATTTAATCATTTACAAATATTTATTAACTGCAAAATCATTATATATGCATATATTGCTGTTCACTATGTATTGTTATATTAGTGCATATATCAAAGCAAAATGCTTAAGTAGAGAAAGCTGAATGTTGTCAAAAGCCTGAAAATATTTTTTTTTTTTAGCCATTTCACCCAGCTTTACAAACCATCTAAAGCATCTTTAGGTAAATCTGATGAAGTCACAGATGCATTAAAGCATGAACATGAGCTATAAAATCAGACCATATGAAAACATGATCATAGTTACTCACTGATGTTCCATGGAACTCATACTGCTCGTAGTCAAACAGAATCTCTCTCCTGCAAACAAAAACACACACTTCAGAATGTAGTTATCACACAAGAATGTTGCCATTTTGAGTGATTGTTATGTATATAATTAAATTACCTTCGTGCTTCCCATTCCCGTCTGGCACGTTGTCGTTCTATTCTCCTTTCCAAAGCACCCTGAAGAAGTTAATGCAGACTTGAGTATAAAGAATCCAGCTACTCATAATATGCATGACATGGATATGAAAACATACCTCATCATAACGCCTCCGCTTCCCAGAAGGCTCTGCGCTTCCATCGCTTTCATTTCCAGAATCATCGCCACCTCCTTCTTCATCCTCATCATCATCACGAAAGATGTCATCGTAGGACGGAACACCAAGGTCGTCATCCTGCTTGATCAGGAGCTTAATCTATAGCAGTTCAAGTAAAGAGATAATTTATGAATAACTGCATATTTGCAACAAGATGCCTCAGAGCTAATAAAATGCTGAACATTTGTACTTGAGTGTCATTGTAGACGTTGACCACGTCAACAGGTCGATGTGTATCACAGATGAAGAAAACAGAGTCTTCCTCAGGCTGAAGGGTCTCCAGTAGGTCCACATTTGCTCCGCAGTTTATCAAAACAAAATACTGGTACTAGAAGGAGAAACATACAGATACAAACAATTGCTTCTAGATTAGAATTAAAAGCTGAGGACTATAACCAAATAACAGTCTATAGAGTGTGTAGAATATTACATTATAATATATATATATATATTATATATATATATATTTTATTATCAATCATTATCATTCGCTGCCAAAACAGCACTGACCCATCAAGGCATGGACTCCACTAGACCCCTGAAGTGGTATCTGACACCAACATGTTAGCAGCAGAACCTTTAAGTCCTGTAAGTTGTGAGGTGGAGCCTCCATGGATCGGACTTGTTTGTTCATCACATCCCACAGATGCTCGATTGGATTGAGATCTGGGGAATTTAGAGGCCAAGTCAACACCTCAAACTCATTGTTGTGCTCCTCAAACCATTCCTGAACCATTTTTGCTTTGTGGCAGGGAGCATTATCCTGCTGAAAGAGGCCACAGCCACCAGGGAATACTGTTTCCATGAAAGGGTGTACATGGTCTGCAACAATGCTTAGGTAGATGGAACATGTCAAAGTAACATCCACATGGATGGCAGGACCCAAGGTTTCCCAGCAGAACATTGCCCAAAGCATCACACTGCCTCCGCCGGCTTGCCTTCCTCCCATAGTGCATCCTGGTTCCATGTGTTCCCCAGGTTAATGATATACACGTACCCGGCCATCCACGTAATGTAAAAGAAAACGTGATTCATCAGACCAGGCCACCTTCTTCCATTGCTCCGTGGTCCAGTTCTGATGCTCACATGCCCACTGTTGGTGCTTTCGGCGGTGGACAGGGGTCAGCATGGGCACCCTGACTGGTCTGCAGCTATGCAGCCCCATATGCAACAAACTGCGATGCACCGTGTATTCTGACACCTTTCTATCAGAACCAGCATTAACTTCTTGAGCAATTTGAGCGTCTGTTGGATCAGACCACACGGGCCAGCCTTCGCTCCCACGTGCATCAATGAGCCTTGGCCGTCCACGACCCTGTCGCCGGTTCACTGTTCCTTCCTTGGACCACTTTTGATAGATACGGACCACTGCAGACCGGGAACACCCCAGTTTTGGAGATTTTCTGACCCAGTCGTCTAGCCATCACAATTTTGCCCTTGTCAAACTTGCTCAAACCCTTACGCTTGCCCATTTTTCCTGCTTCTAACACATCAACTTTGAGGACAAAATGTTCACTTGCTGCCTAATATATCCCACCCACTAACAGGTGCCGTGATGAAGAGATCATCAGTGTTATTCACTTTACCTGTCAGTGCTCATAATGTTATGCCTGACCGGTGTATATAGTCACCAATCTAAAACAGCATTTGTGACAGAGCATAAAGTGGTACCTGTTCTTTATGCTCCATAAATGCCGTCCCCAAATCCTGCCATCCTGTCACAGGAACCAGCGTATACTGGACTTGATCACAGTGAAACAGAGCCTGGATGGAAAAACATTGGGAACACTTTTGAGTAAATATTGTGCGAAATGTGTAATTTCAAAACATTTGCAAACATCTCATTTGCAATCATTAAATTGTATCAATTAATAAATAATACATCTACAGTATTATATAGTATATGTAATATATGAATTTATAATGATATGACTAACCTGCAGAACCTTACAGGCACACAAGGCATCAATATCAGGAGACACGAGCAGGGCCACTCTCTAAATGCATAAAAACAAGAGACAGAAAAATATACAAGTCTTTGAAATTCAAAGTAGTTTAAGGATATTAAACTGCGAAGAGTTTAAGTGTGTACTATAAACTTATAAACAACAATACAGTAGCTACAATACACAAACAACATATAGAATATGTATATATTATAAATTATTATGTACTATATAAGATACAATATTAAAAGATTAGCATATAATGTTAGTACTAAATGGTAGTAGTAAATACTAGTAGCTATTTGTAACAGTAAACATCAACAGTATTATTCGGGTCTTAAATGACCCCAGCAACCAAACCACCCAGACAAAAACAGTTATTACGCACCTGATTAACGACAACATCATAAAATTCCTTTCGAATATCGGTCACAAACATGTTAAAATATAAGATTATAAAGTTTAAATATATAAAACTATCACTTTTGCGTATGTTCGCGTTTTAAAACACTGCCCTTGTTCTAAACTCAGGGTTTCCGTGTTTCGACTGTGGCGCCAAATTTGCTTGTTGTACATTTAGTACGGCCTTTGCAGAAATAACCAATTGAATAACGACTTAGAGTGACAGGTGGACACATTAGCCAATGGTGTGCGAGAGCGAGCGGCTATTCTGTCCAATCGGAAACATCGCTTGTCAAGTCAAAAACATGGTAGAGAAATACGGTAATATAAAAACAAAAATAATCTCTCTCTCTCTTTAAAATACATTCGGGAAATGTATTTATAAGTATTAATAAATTTATATAATATGGATTTAACAAACGTCATACATGGGGCGTGTACCAAAGCTTGAAAGAGAGATGTGATTGGCTAAAGTTTGGCTGACGGTGTATTGTTTTGTTGCGTCACGTCCTACTACTCGAAACCCACTTCCCACTGAAAGGAAAGCTGCTGTCTCAGTTATTGAGTTGTCATCAGTGTTCCTCTCATCATCGCTGAGGTTCTGCTGTTAGGCAGATAAACAGCTAATATGGTCTGTAATCGATTTTAAGCTACCTTTAAATTTGCCTTTTAACATTACGTCTTTTATTGTTATTACTGTAAGAACTGGCTAGCTAATGCTAAGCTAAAAGCAGTAGAAAGCTGCACTGTCACTGTGGCAGAAATCATAAGATGTTTGTTTATTATTAAACTGACATTTGAAATTATTCAGACATTTAAGAGATTTACAAGAAAGGAATACAGGAATGCTATAACATAAACAATTCTGACTAAGGAGACAATAACATTAGAAGTCCAGCAATAAAAGTTCCATTATTATTGCTTTTGTTATTATAATATATATATATATATATATATATATATATATATACATACACATACATATATACATACTAAGTATACAAAAACCATGTATTCTTCAAGGTTTGTGTTTTAAATTTTTCTGTCCTCTTCCTCCATCAGTTCTCCTTCAACATGTTTGAGCCCCATCTGGGCCGGGGTTTCCAGAACCGTTTCTCCGCCCAGTACCGGTGTTATTCTGTGTCCATGCTGCCAGGGCCCAATGACCGCTCCGATGTGGACAAAGGAGGAAAGAGTATGTCATGGTCTAAAATACTGTAAAGATGTTTCCACATGTTTATGAATCCACATATTGTTTACACAATATATTTTGTAGATCTTGGGTTGCATTTCACTGAACTAATGCATATGTCATGTTGTATTTTAAGTAATCATGCCCCCGTCTGCTTTGGACCAGCTGAGTAAGTTACATGCAGTTCATTAAATATGGAAAACCTTCCAACTTTACTGTCATGTCCTGTGTATCGGTTTCAAATGTGGTTTGTTTTTTCAGGCAGACTTAACATCACATATCCCATGCTGTTCAAACTCACCAACAAGAATTCAGACAGAATGACACACTGTGGCGTTCTGGAGTTTGTGGCAGATGAAGGCATCTGTTATCTCCCTCACTGGGTATAAAATAAACATCAGATAGGCTGTTACTGGATCTGATTTGCTTTAGACATGTTATTATTCAGGATATCAAAATGTCCATGTTGATCATATTTTCAGATGATGCAGAACTTGTTGTTGGAGGAGGGCGGGTTGGTCCAGGTGGAAAGCGTTAATCTCATGGTGGCCACATACTCCAAATTCCAGCCGCAGAGTCCAGACTTCCTGGATATCACGAATCCTAAAGCTGTGTAGGCTAACAAAACATGCATCTTTTAGACTAAAATATATTTTTAACAGTATATCAGCTAATATCTAGATTTCAGTGTGCATTATTTTCTTTCTTTTTTTTATCCAGATTAGAGAATGCTTTGAGGAATTTCGCCTGTTTGACCACAGGAGATGTGATCGCTATCAGTTATAATGAAAAGGTGATTTGTCTGTTACTCAATATAATGATTCATGTGGTAAAAACCCTGATACGCTAAGCCAGAAATGTCTGTCTTCCAGGTCTATGAGTTACGTGTCATGGAGACCAAACCAGACAAGGCTGTGTCCATCATTGAGTGTGATATGAACGTAGGGATGCTTATTTTTTTTCACTGTTTACATAATATATGAACACACCTAACCTATCTGACTTTGTTTTTGAAAGTAAGAAAAAAGAAATTAATACTTTTATTTAGCAAGGATGCATTAAATTGATCAGAAGTGACAGTAAAGACTTTTATAATGTTACAAAAGATTCTTATTTTGAATCCTGGAAAAAAAAAATGGTTCACAGTTTCCACAAACATTAACTGTTTTCAACATCAATGATAATCAGAAATGTTTCTTGAGCAGCAAATCAGCATATTAGAATGATTTTTGAAGGATCACGTGACTGAAAATTCAGCTTTGATCAAATAAATTACATTTTAAAATGTATACAGTTATTTTAAATTGTAATATTTCACAAGATTGCTGTTTTTACTGTATTTTTGATCACATAAATGCAGCCTTAGTGAACATGAGACTTCTTTAAAAAACATTATCTCTAACATTTATCTCCAATTTCACTATTTTTTTTTTTTTTTGTCCATCAGGTGGACTTTGATGCTCCTCTTGGCTACAAAGAACCAGAGAGACACATGCAGCATCCTGAAGAACCAACTGTGTGTTCTGACTATTCATTTCATCACACTATAGCTTAGTATTTTGATTATAATTCACAGAAATGTTGTTCTTACTGATCCTGCATTTGTCATTTCTGCTGTAGGAAGAGGAAACGGATCCCAGTAACTATGACGTGGACTTGGGTTTCAGAGTAAGTCAAACAATGATTATCATTACTGCAGTTTAATGCTCCTTTATAAATGTTATGAAATTGAATGTTACCTTGACAATTTGTTAAGACTTTGTCCACTTTGGTTTACTTCCTGTTTCTCTCCACAGGCCTTTACAGGTTCTGGGAATCGTCTAGATGGGAAGAAGAAAGGCATTGAGCCCAGTCCAGCACCCCTCGATCCCAGTGACATCAAACGGTACCTGCCTCAGTCGGACCCAGACCACTTAAAGGGATAGTTCACCCAAAAATGAAAATTATCCCATGATTTACTCTCCCTCAAGCCATCCTAGGTGTATATCTTCTTTCAGACGAACACAAGTTATATTAAAAAAATATCCTGGCTCTTACAAGCTTTATAATGGTAGTGAATGGGGCGCTCCTGATTTTAAAGTCCAAAAAAAAGTGCATCCATCCATCATAAAAGTAATCCATACAGCTCCAGGGGGTTAATAAAGGCCTTCTGAAGTGAAACGATGGGGTTTTGTAAGACAAATATTCATATTTAAAACTTTATACACCTAGGATGGCTTGAGGGTGAGTAAATCATGGGATAATTTTTGGGTGAACTATCTCTTTAATTCTCACAGCTAAACTGTACACTTTAATAATTGCATGTTTTTAATTCATACAGAGGAATTCCTAACTACGAATTCAAAGTCGGGAAGATCACCTTCATCCGAAACTCCAGACAACAGCCCCGCAAAACTGACATGGTGAGTGAAATTACAGGGAAAATAATATTTAGGGTTTAAACAAATCAACATTTCTCTAGTCTTCTATAAGTTGTCACAAAGTTAGTTTAAATTGCCAGCATTAGACAAGGAGTAAGTAGTGTTTTTGCATATCTCGTCTTTTTTTTTAATCACATATTTTCTTGTCTCCAGGATGACATCGCCACTAACTTTATTGCGTTCTCTGGGGAAGGGCAGTCCCTGCGCAAAAAAGGCAGAAAGCCCTGATTACACACATGCAATTGACCTGGACACATCAGAAAGTCGACTGCTGTTTGATTTTTTGTGCTGTATTTGAACTACCATATACTCAACATGGACAGTTATTTAATGACATGCACCTGGATTTATATTAGGAACTGACTGATGTTCCTCTGTACATTACAACTGTTGTTTTACAAAATAGCTTGGCATACTGAATCCCATCTTTTTCACTTATTAGGACACACAAACCAGTGACCAAACACATATGCATAATACTTCAAATAATTTAAATAAAGATTACCGTTATTCATCAGACTTTTTCTTTATTTACTCTAGGATGAGTTGTTGTCATTAAGTTTCTGTTTCATACATCCATATCTAACGCTATTATTGGCATTGTTTTATGAAACATGACATTATCTGTTCATATGACTAAAGATCGTCTTGTTTATATTAAAAAAATGTACCACACTTCACGTGTCATCAGTTATAACAGAAAATAATTTCAACACTTAAATTAATTATGTTAACATCATGCCAGCGTGTTAAAATTGCTAAAATCGTAAATTCCACTGTTAAAAAGAACTGCTAAAAAACACCTCAAATGCCCCATAGATGTCCATTATGAGTGCATCACTTAGGTCCGGTTTCACAGACAGGGCTTAGCCTAAGTCAGGATTAGGCCTTAGTTCAATTAGGATATTTAAGTAGCTTTTATAAACATATACTAGAAAAAAAAAAAAAAACATTACTGATGTGTGTCTTGAGACAAAACAATGGCAATGACATATTTTAAGATATATCAGTACAAGTTGCTTTCAGTTAAAACAGTTCAAACATGCATTTTAGTCTGAGACTAGCTTAAACCTTGTCTGTGAAACCAGGGGAAAATGTTTTAACTTGTATTGAATGCAGAACATTACTTTAACACAAGCATTAAAGATGAATCCACTAAACAGACTTTGAAAGCATTTAATATCAATACAAACTGATGGTTTTATGACATGTTAAAACTAAAAATTAGTATATTTAATTTTCAGCATCAAAAGGCTTTATTTCATCCAAGCACTGGAGGTGTTTTAAGCCACGGGCAAAGCTAAAATACACCCATGTGGTTAAGAAATTCTGAAAAGTTACAACAGAATGAGGCCAGTTGAAAAGTGTATTGTCTTTCATTCCAATTGACCAGTGCTGCCAATACACACATTTCAGTATACTCAGAATAAAAACCACTTGAGCATTTGTAATTCAGTGCTTTTGTCCAATCAAGTTTCATTCACCAGCTCAGTTATCAGAGTTGTACTTCCAGATGGCAAACTCTCCGTTGTCACTGCAGGTGGCCAGCAGTCCCGCCTCCTTTGGATTCCATGACACGCAGTTGACATCCTGATTGTGGGCTTTAGGCACGTGGGCCGTCAGGAAGAAGATGGGCTGCTCTGGGTCGGCAGTGGGGTCTTCTTTAAACACACGGACTCCATCATCGCCACACGCTGTGGCCAAGGCACCGGTCAGATGACACCTTAACATGAGAATGATTACAATAATACAAGCGTCACTTCTGAACTCACAATGTCACTAGTTTCAAAACTAGCAAAGCAACATTTCAGTGTTTTGCAGCTAGTGCGTTATTTAACGGTGACAGGGTTTCTCCGAGTTGTATGAAGGTAAATATTTAACACCTTTAAAATGTAAGAACTTTTTAAAGGGGTCCTTGATTATGATTTCACTTTTTTAGTATAAAGTATAAAATATCAATCAGATGACAGAAGGCATGCAGCAGATTGTGTGCAACAGGTTTTTTAAATATAATACAGTCAGCTTTATAGGGATTAAAATATAAATTTTATTAGATGTCCATTACTTTTTAATTAATTTGACAAAAAAAAACCTTTTTAATGCCTTTACTTGCAGAAAGGCGACTTCAAGACCTTTTTAAAGACCAGCAGAAACCCTTATGTCCAAAATAATACCATGCATCTTACCATGCAACATCATATACTGTTCTCCCGTGGAATCCAGACAAGGTACATACACACTTCCAGGACTCATCTGATGAACCTGCAACAAAATCACTATCAAATTCAACCCAGGAACTACAGACTACATCATTTCAAACCTGCAAAATATTCAAAATATCAATAGAGTAAAAAACTGTACACAAGAATGGTTTTGAAATCCTCATGCTCTCACCATCTCCGGCCGTCGACTCCTTCCAGATCTTCACGGTACGATCATCGCTACAAGACGCCAATCTTCGTCCCTCAGGGTCAAATGTCAAACTCCAGACAGTGGATTCGTGACCCTCTAGCGTGGCTCTACATTCCCAGTCATCATCTTCCTCTTTATAAATGCACACTTTGTTGTCATAGCTGGCTGATGCAAGAAGCTGCAAAAGCAAACGAATTTCATCCTGATGCTCTTTATGTGTCTGAAAACATTACGAGAGCGACAGATAATACGCAAGTGAATATCATACCTCCTGTGTCGGGTGCCAAACGACATGCTTCACGTCCTGCGTGTGTGAATTCACAACACTTACACACTCATATTCATCCTCTTCGTCCACTAGAAGGAAAATAAAGGGTTTAACACAAATAATAGTAATCTTAATAACTGCTTTAAAGGGATAGTTCACCCAAAAATGAAAATTCTGTCATAATTTACTCACCCTCGAGTTGTTTCAAATCTGTATGAATGTCTTTCTTCTGCTCAACACAAAAGAAGATATTTTGAAGAAGGTTGGTAATCAAACCAAACCAGTTGACGGACCCCATTGGCTTCCATAGTATGGGGGAAAAAATACTATGGAAGTCAATGGGGCCCATCAAATTCATACGGATTTAGAGCAACTTAAAGGTGAGTAAATGATGATAGAATTTTCACTTTTGGGTGAACTATCCCTTTAAGGCAAGACACTACAGGCAAAACCACTGTTTTTCATGTACCGGCCAATAATGAGATTTTGGGCTATTTTGCAGAGTTTTTCTTTCAGAGTAGTGGAAAGAAAAGATCCAAAACACACATTTAAGTGTTTATTTTATTACACTTTATCTATTCGTGTCTGTAGATTTAAATTACAATACATATATCATCAAAATTTGTATTTTCTCCTGCACTTCATATACCAAACTTTACAGTTTTATTCATATTTATATACTGAAGGTTTTTACAGAAGGACTTGTTTATATACGCCTCATTTAAATAACATTTTATTCTTAAAACATTTTATTGTCTTAAAGAGGTACTTGATTATGATTTCACTTTTGTAACTTTAGTTAGTGTGTAATGTTGCTGTTTGAGCATAAACAACATCTGCAAAGTTACGACGCTCAAAGTTCAATGCAAAGGGAGATATTTTCTTTTACAGAAATCCCTTTTTAAAGGATTAGTCCACTTTCAAATTAAAATTTCCTGATAATTTACTGACCCCCATGTCATCCAAGATGTCCATGTCCTTCTTTCTTCAGTCGAAAAGAAATTAAGGTTTTTGATGAAAACATTCCAGGATTATTCTCCTTATAGTGGACTTCAATTGACCCCAAACGGTTGAAGATCTAAATTACAGTTTCAGTGCAGCTTCAAAGGGCTTTAAACGATACCAGACGAGGAATAAGGGTCTTATCTAGCAAAACGATCTGTCATTTTCTAAAAAAAATAAAAATGTATATGCTTTATAAACACAAATGATCGCCTCGCAAGTGCTTCCACCAGACCGCACTTCCATATTCTTCGAAAAGCTTACTCTGTATGTCCTACACCTTCCCTATTCAACTTACGGAAAAAAACTGAACTGGCGCCGCCTTCGTTCCGTAAATTGAATAGGGTATTCCGTATTTTTGAAGAATACGGAAGGCGGTCTGGTGGAAGCACTTGCGATCATTTTTGTTTATAAAGCATATACATTTTAATTTTTTTTTTAGAAAATGACAGATCGTTTTCACTAGATAAGACCCTTATTCCTCGTCTGGTATCGTTTAAAGCCCTTTGAAGCTGCACTGAAACTGCAATTTTGATCTTCAACCGTTTGGGGTCAACTGAAGTCCACTATAAAGAGAATAATCCTGGAATGTTTTCATCAAAAACCTTAATTTCTTTTCGACTAAAGAAAGAAGAACATGGACATCTTGGATGACATGGGGGTGAGTAAATTATCAGGAAATGTTTTAATTTGAAAGTGGACTAAACCTTTAGGGACTACAACTAATGGCTGGTAGGGACTACAACAAGCTTCTTCCCGGGTTGGTGACATCACAACCCCCAAAATTTACATAATCCCTGCGCCCGGGAACAAATGAGGTGAGGCCATGTTGGGCTGCTTTAGAGAAGAGGAAGAGTTGTTGTAGTAGAGTGTTGTTGTCATGCCATCATCAGACTGCTTCACAAACAAGGGTCAATTCAATGCTGGATTTGCACAAAAGATTCACAGCAACTACATAAATTTCTCCACTAACCATTCAGAAACGTCCAGTTTCATTCTAAAAGTTGTAACTTCTTCCTGAGTCTCTCCATCAGTGTCCGACTCCGGTTTGAACAATGTAAGGCTGAACACCGTTACTGACAATCCTCATTTTGGCTGCGTGAGATTCTCCAGCTTTGTTGTTGTTGAGCAACCGTTAAGCTGTTAAAGCTCCGCCCTCTTCTGGAAAGGGGGCCGGGAGCAGCAGCTCATTTGCATTTAAAGGGACAAACACAAAAACTTTGTGTTTTTGCTCACACCCAAATAGGGGCAAATTTGACAAGCAGACACATTCAGACACATTCTGGGGACGCCAGAGACTTATATTACATTAAAGAGGCATAATAGGTCCTCCTTAATGTACTGTGATTAATCAACTAGGTACTCTACTCTATATTTACTCTATTCACCGGTGGTGTCTTGCCTTAAGCCCTGGGTAAAACTTTAAAGTCAAAATTAACATTCATAAGTCAAAAGTCAACATTCCTGGTCTAATTTTGAAAGATTCATCAGTGCACACCATTCTAAAGGAAAACATTTTTTGTATTTGTGCTATAGAGAGACTTTTCACTATTTAATCCCCAATTCCTGATGTACCTTCCCAGATCCAAACACTTTTGTCTCTGCTGCAGGTGGCCAGTAAGTTTCCAGATGGAGCCCAGGCCACACACTTCACCTCGTTCTCATGACCTTCTAACACTGTCAGGGACTGTAAACACATGATGGACACATGTCAGGCTGACTGACAGGATGTTAGTGATGTCATTTCCTTGATTTTTAAGGGTGTGAAATTATGTGCATGCAAAAGCAAACCTCAAAATCATCTTCCGTCTTCTTCCAGATGCATGTTGTAGCATCAAAGCTTGCTGATGCCAGATATTTCCCGCAGGGCGACCAGGCCACCTTTCTGACCGTACGCTGATGGCCATCGGCCATGACACACTTACATTCCCAACTGTCCCCTGAGAATTAAGATCACAATATATTTTTAACATATTTTATTTACATTATCTGTCATAAAGATCAGACACAAAAGACAAAATAAAAACTCTCTCTCTCTCTCTCTCTCTCTATATATAGAAGTTTTATTGTGTCTTGTGTCTGATCTTTATGACACATATATATATATATATATATATATTTATTTATAAACTTAATTTATTTTTGTAATCTGTCTTATGTGTCTAATCTTTATAGACCAACTGTGTATGTCTGTCACTGTTCATTATGGTGATTGAATGAGTTCAGTTTGACATACTTCAGCTCTCATATTTAAGTAAATGGTTATAGACGGGTGATTCACGGTGTAAAACGTGTGTTGCATTTTTACCTTCTTTACCCCAAATTCTTATCGCGCGGTCCCCGCCGCATGATGCGAGCAGTGTGCCCGCGGGGTTCCACGCGACATACCAACAGCGCGAGTCTGGATGCGCGCTCACCCTCTGTAGCAGCTCCATCTCGCCCTTCATTTCCATAGAACTGTATGATATTTGTGATTATATGACATATAAATCTTCTGCTGTGAGTAACACTATTCTCTCTCTCTCTCAAATGCCACAACTTCAAGACTTCTGTTTATCAGCAGCTCCCCACTTCCTGCTTTGTGCTTCAGTGTTTTGGTGTTGATACAAATGCACGGCAGTAGCGCCACCATCAGGAATGTAGCAAAAATGTTATAAGGCAAAGTTAGAGGAAAATATCTTTTATGTGAACGATGATGTTTCAAATATATATATTTATTTAATTTATTTAATTGTATTTAATAGTGCACTGTAAAATAAGTGTGAAAGGATCTCTGTAAGAACATGTATTACGAGGGGAAAAATCTTATATTGCGTCACAAATACAGAACAGTTTCAATTCCTCACACTAAACGTCATGCATGTGATCGACGACTGACGTCTGCTGAAGGACGCCTCTGATTGGTTCAAACGGTAACATTCAGGAAACGGAAATCTGAAGCAAGTGAGTCTCCGTCTGATAGAGGAAGCGGACGGACTATTGTTTATGTTTTTCACTGGAAATCAAGAATAAAACACACGAAAATGTCTTCGATGTAGCGGCGATCAGCGGGATCATTCGAAACTGAACATACTACAATTTGGTTTTAATAAGTTGTTTTATATTTTGGTGGGATTTGAGAGGGTTTTAAAGTGTTTTTTGTGTGTGTTGTGAAGCTGTAAGGCCAGTTCATGTCACAAATGATCAAATCTGATTGAAAAACCGACAGAGGAGCTTCAGACACAGCAAACCGGTAAATATATTGGTTAAATAAAAGGTATAATTGTTTATAAATACAAATCTTTTTTGTTATATATTATATAATAGGAAGAACTTGGGGGAAAAAAAAAAATCACAGTATTGTTTATGTATTGTTCTGTTATTAAGTGTGTCTGTTCATGCTGACCAGTAATCAGTAATTTATCATTAGTTAGCATGATGTTGATTAACAGGTATGTAAATCTGCTGTATTATCACTAATGCCTACCTATTTCTATACTTATATTATTTAGTTCTTTTTTTATTATTCATTTATTATTATTTAATTGATTAGTTCTTAGTAATAAGTACCATTAATTAGTTCATACTAAGTCCCCAGATTACTATAACATGATTTTTGTTTTGATTTTTCAGCTGTAGTGCCGGTGGAGGTCAAACCCCAGAGCTGTCCACTCTCTCTCCGGTGTATTCGAGTTTTTCTGTTTTGATAAAGGCTTTTTAGTAGGTTTAATACCATGTACGCACCCCCGGGAACTGCTCTGCCTGGAAACCGGAGGAGGAGAGGTGGTACAGCTCTACCCAAACAGCCAGAGAGGAGTCTGGCGTCGGCACTGCCCGGCGCGCTCTCTATCACGGCGCTCTGTACGGCCCTGGCAGAACCGGCCTGGCTCCGCGTCCATGGAGGAACCTGCCCGAGACAGGAGCTTGGTGTCGCAGATGTCCTGGGATATATAGATGACAAACTAATTGAGGGTTAGTATCCCAAATTGAGGGTACATTTACACGACAGCAGTGCACAACGATTGTGTTTTTCACGTACAGACGACACCGTAGTCAAAACGATCCCATATCACATGGATCCGCTAAACGACTAAAACGCTGTATTCTGCTGCCACAGCAATAGTTGGCGATGTCACTTTGTAAAGAGAAACTATGCGCCTGTAGACTGAACACGTAATACATTCCCGTTTTTGTAGTTTACACGGAGACGATAACAGTATCATTTTCAAAAACTTCCACTTGGAAACCTGATTTCAAAAGTTTGCCTTTTCAGGCCCCCAGAACGCCGTTGTCTGGTAAATGAATGGCCAAACGCATACGTTTTCCGTTTTTAGTTGAAAACAGTGTTGTGTAAATGGCCCCTGAGATACATTACCGTTCAAAAGTTTAGGGGTTTTAAAAAGAAGTCTCTTCTGCTCACCAACGCTGTATTTATTTGATCAAAAATACAGTAATATTGTGAAATATTATTACAATTCAAAATAACCATTTTCTATGTGAATATATTTTAAACTGTAATTTATTCCTGTGATCAAAGCTGAATTTTCAGCATCATTACTCCAGTCCAGTGTTGAGTGTAACCAGTTACTAAGTAATTCGTTACTGTAATTTAATTACTTTTCCATTGTAAAAGTAAAGTAAGGGATTACTCTTATTTTTCTGTAATTTAATTACAGTTACTTCTGATGTAATTGAACTAATTACTGTGTATAGGCTGTAGAACAATTATATAGTGGATTTAACGTCAATTTAAAGTCTAATGTTATAATGCATTTTTTTATGTATCCTTCTCACTTTAAATACTTTGGTCAGTTAATAAGTATAATTTATGTAGTTTTATATTATTTATTTGAAAGAATTAAAAGAGCCGTTTCATTAACTAGTCAACATTGATATGGGATTATTAGTAATAAGTAATGAAATACTTTTTGGAGAGAGTAAATTGAACAGTAATCTAATTACACTATTGAAGATGTAATTAGTAACTAGTAATTCATTTTTTTAGAGTAACTTATCCAACACTGCTCCAGTCTTCAGTGTCACATGATCCTTCAGAAATCATTCTAATATGCTGATTTGCTGCTCAAGAAACATTTCTGATTATTATCAGTGTTGAAAACTGTTGTGCTGCTTCATATTGTTGTAGAAACCATGATACATTTGTTTTTTAGGATTCTTTGATCAATAGAAAGTTCAAAAGAACAGCATTTATTTGAAATAGAAACCTTTTGTAACATTATAAATGTCTTTACAGTTCAAAAGTTTGGAGTTTTTTGAAGGAAATTATTACTTTTATTCAGAAAGGATACATTAAGTTGTTGAGTTCTACTTAAACTAACCGAAATTGAGATCCTTAATAATTAACTGTTTTGTTAATTCTCTCCCACAGATTACTGTATTAACTCTCAGTCCATTCTGCTCTTGCGGGTCATTGCTGCTTTCTGTTTTCTGGGCATTCTGTGCAGCCTGACGGCATTTCTGCTGGATGTCTTTGGACCCAAACACCCAGCCCTCAAGATCACACGCAGATATGCTTTCGCTCACATCCTCACAGGTACAAAGAATTTAGTTCTTAATAGGGGTGTAACGGCACACAATATATGTAGCGAAAGACTTCATTTCTCTTGCGAACTAACAAGCTGTGGACACTGAATGGCATTTCTGAGGTAAATGCTATGTGACATATTGTTTACAAGCTGTTTCATTGATATCTTTCCGCGGTTGAAACACTGATTGAGCGATTACACGAGATACGTTTCAGTAACTTCTGAATCTTTCAGATATTCATTCAAGTTTATTCTGTAACTAGTATTAAAGAGGAAGAGATGATCGCGTTCATTCGCGCTCAGCGCTGCCGCTTGAAATGAGGCGCCTCTACAGTGATCTGTCACATCACATCAAAGAGCGACAAATTAGCATTTATTGTTTGAATTTCATGATAAAATGGACAGAATTTGAGGGATGAGACTTTTTCTTATTAAAAGAAACAAAACACAGAGCTTAATGTGATTATTGGTGGTTAATGGTAGTTAAAAGTGGTTAATGGGCTATAACAACTATGTATTCGTTACATGAATAACGAATGAATCTGTGTGTTCCAGTGCTCCAATGTGCTACGGTGATCGGCTTCTGCTACTGGGCCTCGGAACTGATTCTGTCCCTGCAGCAGCAGCACAAGAAGTACCACGGCTCGCTCATCTACGTCACTTTTGCTATCAGCTTCTACCTGGTGGCTGGTGCAGGCGGAGCCTCTATTTTAGCCACAGCGGCCAACCTGCTCCGTCATTACCCCACTGAGGAGGAGGAGCAAGCCCTGGAGCTCCTCTCAGAGATGGAGGAGAGCAGTGAAACATACCCAGTTGACTACGACATTACCAACCAATTCCAGCCACCGCCGGCCTACACACCCTGATCGCCATTACCCCGTGTGTTCAGTGCCCAACGCCACTCCTGTCTTCATGTGCCGCCCTTTGGCCTTCAGACAAAGAAATGATGCTCAGATTTTAGGTGCCCCATCAAAAATGAATATATATATATATATATATATATATATATATATATATATATATTCAGTATTCCAGATCATGCAGAATGCCCATATCCATGCACACATTTAATGAGCGTTTTACTTCAGACAGAGCTTGCGTGCATGGAAGAAATCAAAGAGAGTAATTATAGCATTGCTTGTAGGATTCCATTTGAATTCATCTTGCAGTAGTTTGCATGTATCTGGCAGTAAATTCCCACACAGATCTATACGTTTTTTTGGCACGCATTTATTATTGATTAAAGACTTGAAGGATGCAAAGCATCTCGGCGTCATGCTTGTTGAAGATGCATTTACTGGCAGCCTCTTTGGCAAATTAAACTGAGGGAATTAGTATAATCACGTTTTTTTTTAATTTTTTGCTTCATCACAGATTTATCACGTTTTCCAAATATTGAACTGCACTTTTGTTCCTGTTTTTCAAGTGGTCATTTGTAGACACTTTCCTTTGTTAAAAAAATTTTTTTTTTTTAATCATGCTATGTATCAATGTATACTTTTATTTATTTGAATTTATCAGTAGCCCACAGATGCTGCCGTATCTGCACACTTCTGGATTCACCCCATCATATTTTTAAAAATAATATCATTAGGCTTTTTAATCAGTTATTTTAATGTTACTTTAACACACATATAGCTGCAAATACCCAAGATGGATAGACAAATTATTTATTATTTATTATCTGGTTGAAATAGACATTCAAAGAAGCTGGAAAGCAAATATTTTATGTACCTGTAATTTGGAGGCGTTCAGGTTTGCCAACATCACATTGTGAGTTTGTTCTGTATTAATTGGATTTTATTTTTGTCTTTTAGTGAAATTGTGTTTGGTGTGTTTTGATAGTAATAGTGTGAGGATGTTCTGATGAAAGAGTCTTAACACATTTGATCATGATTGTATCCACAATTTACTTGTCAAGCATTTGCTCTGGTCTGATTATTTTTGATAAAATCACTGCATGACATTTGATACTGCACTTGTGTTGCATAAATGGACTGTACTTGTTCAGATTTCACTTTTACATGCAGGTTTTTTTTTTTTTTAATTTTTTTTTTTTTTAGTAATATGGTGGTTTTGTGTTCTAGATTATTTCACATTTCCTTTCTGTGTTTCATTTAAAAATAAGTTTACTTAAATACATTGAAAATAAAGGAAAAAAAAATGGAGTCAAAATAATGTGTGCGTGCATGTTTTTCCTCAGTGCGTGTGCCCGACGAAATCGAAGCGCGCGGTGGTCATAGCAACGTTTGATTCATTCAGGAAGCGACACCGCGCGGTACACTCACCGGTATTTCAGCTAAAACGACGTAAATTACCTTAATATGCATATATACTCGTTTAAATTTGGTTAATTATTGATAGAAGATGGCTTATTTAGATCATATGATTAGTATATGATGGCTGACTGAATATCGCTTATGGAAATGAGGTATGCTGTATGTAAATGAGGGCAGACCCATAGCTACATTTTAGCAAAAGGAAGTTGTAAATTAGCTTTATTAGCGAATCTATATCATGCTTTTTGAGATAAAATGACTATATAAATAAGTTCCAGCTTTCAGATGCTTATGGATTAATCTTTGTTTTACGCAGGTGCATTTAGCTCCATACTGTTTTTATGATCAGAGGACATGAGCCCAAAATCCATTAATTATTAATATAATATTCCAGTAGCACCATGTCCACCAGTAATCTGCCACCCCTGCGAAACCTGCCCAGCTGGTCCAGGGTTCGAGATCTGGACAGGGTGAGGTACCCCAGACTTCTGTCTAGTGACTGTATGGTCAGATCTCCACCTGTGGACATCAGGAGCCCCAAAGCAGCTGCTCGGGTTCAGCCCAGGACAGATGCACATGACACACGCATCGCCTCTCTGGAGAAAGATATTCTGTTCCTCCAACAACAGCATAAAGACACACTGGAGAGACTGCATGCAGAAATGGAAGATCTGAAGCGTGTTAATAAAGGTGGGTCATTGCTTTCTGCTTTAGCTTTTACATAAATGGGGCAGAAAATGTTTTCTTTCTTTCAGTTGTCTTTCAAAAGTTGCCAAACTGATAAAGCACAAATGGTCAATGTGATTTTTTTCAATAACAGTTGAAATATTTAGTTTGAATATACGTGTATAAATACTGATAACACTAACTTACTTCTGTTTTAAAGGGTTAGTTCACCCAAAAATGAAATTTCTGTCATTACTCACCCTCATGTCGTTCCACACCCGATGTTTTTAATGAAATCCGAGAGGTATATATTCGTCCACAGACAGCAATATAATCAACACTTTCAAGGTCCAGAAAGGTACTAAAACGTTAAAATCGTTAACGTGACTGCAGTGGTTCAACCTTAATGTTATGAAGTGAGGAGAATACATTTTGTGCAAAAATAACGACCTTATTCAACAATCTCTTCTCTTCTGTGTCATTTTCATACGTTGTTTACGTCCAGCGCTTCCAGGTTATACAGGCTCATTATTGGCCGGCTCCTGCGTCAGCATCACACGCATGCGTCGTGCTGCTCACATGAACATGAATTCGGATGTAAACACGGAAGCCTTCACTGTGCTTTCTGCGTAAGGATAATGACAGGGAAGAAAAGAGATTGCTGAATAAAGCCGTTATTTTGGTTTTGTTTTTGCGCACAAAAAGTATTCTTGTCGCTTCATAACATTAAGGTTGAACCACTGCCGTCACGTCGACTGTTGTCTTTAGTACCTTTCTGGACCTTGAAAGTGTTGATTATATTGCTGTCTATGGACGAGTCATATACCTCTCAGATTTAATCAAAAATATCTTAATTTGTGTTCCGAAGATGAACGAAGGTCTTACGGGTGTGGAACGACATGAGGGTGAGTAATTAATGACAGAATTTTCATTTTTGGGTGAACTAACCCTTTAACCATGTGGTCAGAAAGATGCTGATGATGTTGGTGCAGTAAGCAATCTCTGAGAAATGCTGTTGATATTTGAAATCAATAAAACAAACACGAATCGAGCTTTAGTTCCGAGCTGATGACGCAAGACGCACAAGCCGAAGTAGTAAGTACGACTCAAAAAGAGCCGAATGAGCCGGTCCAACCAAATGTCGAAGTTTGCTGAGGATTACCGAGGAGTCTAATGAGTGAGTTGACGATACCATGCAAGCCTGAGGCACGTACTGGAAATATGCTTATTATGACTACTGTTGTTAAATAACATTTTATTAAAACCTGCAAAAACCTTTTTGTCGAGAGATGGTTTATTATACATGCAGATTATATTTTAAGTTATGTGAAATCAATGAATTAATTCTGTCTATACTTTAGAAATGTAGAACATATCTGCATTTGAGCATAAATATGTGTGTTGTAGTTGCAAATCTTATCCAAGATGTAGGCTAATCAATATTGGTCAGTCATATCCGACATAAAGGATCCGCGATCCAATGAAACTGTGACTACAAACTTGTGTGAAAGTGAATGAAAGGCAATAATCAGCAATATGCGTTCACACAAATAACTATTTATTTGAGTGTTACAATATGCATTGACACAAATTACTTTATTTGAATGTCTCATTGATATAATATGACACTGAGCTGTTAGAAAAAAAAGTGGCATCATAGCATGATGACGTCAGGAACCTATGAATTGGCTTTTTGAACTGGTTTATTGAGCCGAACTGTCCGAAAAGAAACGGTCCGCGGAAATAAATCGGACTTTGCATCACTACTACCAATAGATTTGCACCTCTATCTTGATAGCGCTGCCTTCAAACTCTCGAACGCGCTATGCAACAGATACCTCCCCCCTCATGAGTGTATACGCCCCTTACTGCTGATTGGTTACAAGTGTGTTTTGGTGCTCGGTCCCCGATCTACTTTCAACAGCGTTTCTCAGAAATCGCTTATTGCACCTTTAAACATAATGTAAGAGTTGTGAGTTGAAACAAAAGTGAGGGACAAAATAAATAAATATATTGACATGAAATTTTAATGTTAAAGGGATAGTTCATCCAAAAATTAACATCATTTACTCATCCTTATGTTGTTCCAAAACTGTATGATGTTTTTTTCTTCTGTTGAACACAAAAGAAGATATTTTAAAGAATGTTTGTAACCAGACAGTTGACGGTAGCCATTGACTTCCATAGTATTTTTTTTTTCCCTTCTATGGAAGTCAATGGCTACTGTCTGGTTACCATCATTCTGAATATACATATTTTTGATATATTTTTGATATTTTTAAAGGTATGTTTTATGTTCAAATTTCTTTTGCATTACATCCAAAACATATTATCATAGTTCAGTCATGGGGACACAAACAGATGACAGGCTGTTTGAGCTCCCGTACCATTTTCAGACTTGCATATTAAGTTTTTCTTTTACAGAATTGCAGTATCAGATGGTTATGGAACATGAACATTCTCCAAAAGGTAGGATGTGTTTTATCAAGCCTCATTTTTCATAACCATATTCATGTACTCGCTTCTAATGATGCTGAATTTTCTTTATTATTTTGTGCATAGGAAAGATCTAATTTATTCATTATTTCTTAACCTGTATTGTTGTTTACTGCGAACTGACAGCCGTGTGATCCACACAGAGTCCATATGGTCTGACAGTCATTCCTCAAAATCCTGCAGCGACGGTTCAGCCGGGAAGAATTCCCAGTGTGGATTCCACAGGTACGTACTGTTTCATCTCTGATTATCTGACCTTACTTAACCAAATAAATCACACATTCTCCTGCTGTGACCCGCTCCAGCTCAGAGGAGGCGTCCGGGGCGGGAGGAGGAGGAGGAGGAGGTGCAGTCACATCGCTGCTGCCGCTCAGGATCACCTGCAGTCCGTCCCAGCATCCCCGGACCCCCACGCTGAGGGAGTGTGAGGTCATCATCCGGCAGCTCTATCACGCCAACACCTCGCAGTATCAGGAGGTCAGGAGTGCTTCTTCTTGTCTGTTCTCATTCATGTATTCACACTTGACACTCATGTTCCCTCACTCAGCTGCTGCGGATCAAGACGCTCCTCAGAGACATCGCCTCTAAAAGCAAATCGTCTGCTAAAGTTTTCTCTCTCGCAACGGCCTGCCTCTGTGACAACAGCAGGTGCACGATTATTCTGCAGAGTAAAGCTCAGGGAAACTGGCAAGAAATATCCTGGTCATATTTTACCCTAAAATCTAAAGAAAGAAATAAGAAATTATATATACAGTGCATAAATGAGTACACCCCCTCTGAACAAATACAAAAGATGTATTTTCTTTATGATCACTAATACAATTCATGGAAAGATGGCAAAACTAAAATGTATTAAACATATACATAATAAAAACTGAGAAATATATGTCATTAATAGCCATAAAATAAGTAATTTAGACAATTTTGTTTAAATTAAAGATTGCAGAAATGAGTACACCCTAGATTTAATTAAACAAATGTATAATATTCTAGCACTTAGTATGCCCTCCATAATTTTGAATATACTGCTCTGACCCTTCTTGAGTGTTCAAGTTCATGACAAATTGTCACATCTGTTCTGTTCAACTCCTGGATGATGAGCTCCTTAAATGCCCTGATTTTTAATGGGGAGTGTTGCTCAACTCGTCTCTACAGAATCCCCCACAGGTGCTCAAGAGTGTTAAGATTGAGTGCAATACATGTCCACAGAAGGTTTTTCACCTTGGGAGAATGCATATCCTCATTGTTAAGGTGGAAAAATTCCCAACAATGCAGGGAATAAGGAAAGGGTAACATTTTCTGTTTCAAGTTTGTGTATTAAATTACACAGTGGTGTGTGAACTCATGACAGCATTGATAAAGCACAACTCCCTCACACCTTCAGCACTCATACATCCCTATATAAGAGCTTTACTACCACTGAACTTTACTGTGGGAACCAGGCACTTCTCACTGTACTCCTCCTCTAGCAACACCATAACATTTTGGATGCTGTTAGATCCAAAATGATTGATTTGGTCTCATGAGACCAGAGTATTGATTCCCATAACCTATATTTTGTAAATATGGGCTTTGGAAATGGCTAACTGACTTTATTGTGCTTTGGCTACACTAGGTAGTTCCAGTGAGAACAACAACCATGCATGTCATTTCTGCAGGATGCATCTTACTCTGTGAGATAAACAGTCACTCTTTTCATAGCTTTTGCTGGCTCTGAGACACTCGCTTGGTATTTGTCTAGCAAAAAAATCCCTCATCACTAAATGAAAGCTTAAAATGAAGGCCTGATTATTTCAGGGGCCTTGTCACAAGTCCATTGTTTTTGAATTTCTGTGTTACTTTTGCTATATTTTCACACTTAAAACAATGATTTGGTAATCCTCTTGTACCACTGTCCTCTTTTGTGCTAAGAAAGTTCTGACAGTTCTCTCCTAAGTGCTTCCACTGTTGTCAGCATTAAGTCTGAGAATGATTCAGTGGGCTCTATAACACTTTTAATTGTCAAGAAATGACTTCTCTTTAAATGTTTTGGTTCAACATACTTACCAGATTAACTGCTAAGTTTAACTATCATAGAGTGAAATTTTATTATTTGGACGAGTTTTGTCTTGCCAATTAGCACATTCAAATGATTTTAAATGTGGAAGAAGAGGTGAAAATTATCTGTGCGCACAGCCCACACACCCGAAGCGCGAACACCGAATTGATTCCTCTTTCGTATTTACTTGCGCTTAAAAAAAATGATGTCAAAATACCTTAAGTATTCTCTCGGTTATGTCATAAGTGAACAGTTGAGAAATAGTGTCAATATATTCAGTCCATGCATTCGGTCTTAAAGTGACAGCAGCCTAAAATTCTTGCTGTTGTCTGTGTCATTAGTTAATAAAATAAAAAAAAAACATCATCATCATCATCTACCATGTTCGAGAGAAAAGAAGATAGTGAGGAGAGCAGTCAGGAGGAAAGTGACAGCTATTAGGATAAGTGTTCTGCGTGAAGTGTGAGTACCAAGTAGCATCTCCAGGTGCTCCCTTGAGAACCAAAACGTTATGTGCATATATATATATTAGTATATATTAGGGATGTAACGGCACACAGAAGTCATGGTTCGGTGAGCGCAGAAAGACGTTGTGTGTGCATTCGTCACGTGCATCTAATGGTCTTTGTTTTCAAGCGCTCATGTCATTCGCGTAGACGCTGTTCTTTTTCTTCTATTCTTTACTTGTTGTGGCGGTTAGCAAACAGCGTTGTATTACTGCACGCGCCCCCTTCTGGATTGGAGCGTGGATTACCATGACTGACTGTATTCGTCGTCTGATTGCGTGCACCGATTCCGAAATACCGTTACACCCCTAACATATATATATATATATATATATAAAGCACAATTGGAAGTGTACATAATGCAGACTCTGATTTTAATAATAATAATTTAAAAAACACTGAACAGGATTGTCATGAAATGTGATTAATTTATATATATATATATATATAATAATATTAATACTAATAATAATAATTCATTGTTTCTGAACAGGAATGTCATGATAATTAATAATGCACAAAAAAAAATGCTCATAAAACAGGCCTTATTTAGTTTATCCAATATAATTTTCTTCTTTGGGTGAAATTTGACCTGGACATGTTCTTGTAAGATTCACATTTAATAATATCATAATATAATTCTATTTACCTATTTAGAATCAATCAGTAAAATCACTTGCATATTCTGATTCTCTTTTAGGGGTGAAGTTTTCGAGCATTTACCAAAACTACCTCTCAAACCACTGCCAAAGAAACAGTAAGTTGACTTTTCTATTTATATCACCAGAGACAATCTGAAACGATCTGAAACACTTTTTTAAATTTTCACCCCAGGTACTCGGGTCAAGCCGGTGGAGGAGAAACTGTGATTCTACCAGCCATCAAACACAATTCAAGCAGCACCATGTCAGAGCGGCAGAGGAGAGCTCAAGACGTGCACAGAATGCGTCTCAGAAGAACTGTGAACTCTTAACCCGCTGCTGCTAATGAAGTGGAACGTGACCTTTACACACTTCTTTCATTGTGCCATCTTTTTTCACTCATGAAAATGCACAAACATATACAGTATCGTGGTCTGTTTTTTATGTCACTCTCTCTAGAGGGAAGGTCCAAAAATATGTATTTTCCCTCACCACAGAAACCTACACATGAGGAAGGAGTGAGCGGCCGCTGATCATGTTTGAGTCCCTAATGAACTAAATAAGAATCTTTCCAGAGAAGCAGCCAAATGTCAAAGATGAGGCGAGAGCTAAGCTGCCTGTCCTTCCACAAGAAGATCCGTAAACTCAGAGACAGAAACAGACACAATATATACATCAAAGCTTTAAATCAAATCTCTTTTAATAACTTTTTACCTTGATTTGAAGTGTGACATTTCCTTAATAACATGTCTCTTTAAATAAATGCACCAGCAACATTTTATGACGTGTCTAAAACTGTTCTTGGGGAATCAGAGGTTGTCTGCACCAAAGGTCAGAGAGTTTGGGCCTATTCCTGGACTCATGCAGTGTTTCATAGTGTGTCCTGTAGGATCTGTAACTGACGGCTACAACTACCCGTTGGATCGCTGCCCGGGATCCCAGCAGACACCACATAGTATTACTGTGTTTAAGAGCCTTATTAACTAATGGGTTTTAGAGGGCACTATCTCATTCAATTCAACCCAGTGTTGAATTTCCATGTTTTATGGGGACTTTGCATTGACATTAATGATTTTTATAGTGTATTCCATCCCCTAAACCTAAACCTACCCATCACAGAAAACTTTCTGCATTTTTACATATATAAACAAACAAAAAAAAAACATCACTTAGTGTGATTTATAAACTTTTTTCCTCATGGGGAGCAAAAAAAAATGTCCCCACAAGGTCAAAAATGACTGGTATTACTATTTTTGTGGAGACATAAATGTACAAGACTGTAGGCATCTTCAAAATTGATTATAATTAAACCCAGCAACTAACAAAAAACACCTGTGGTACAGCGAGTGAGGCGACGGGTCGGATAGGCTGTTTAAGGAGGTAAATGCAGGTAAACGCCTGCAGCCCCAGCAAAGCATCAACGGGTGTTGACCGAATGACTTTAGGTAATAAGATAATTGTGGAAGGTATTATTAGATAAGCAATGAAGAAAGGAAAAGGGTTGTTCAGACAAAGTATCTTATCTTCTCAGAAGCGTAGCTTACAGGGTGACGTCTCACATGCGACGTTAGTATAAAAGAGCTGGGCTTCCTCTGCAGCAGGATTGGACTCGTCGAGTTCAGTTTGCACGACTCTCTCTTTCAGTTGATCTCTGTGTTGTAAACTCAGCAGTGTGATCATGTTGGCATCACGGGCATTCCTCGCCAAGCAGGCCGCAGCGGTGCTGGCGCGCCAACCTGCCTGCCTGGTGCATCATGGGGGAGACTGGGGGAACTGGGGCAACACCAATATCGCTGTGGTAAGAATACAAAATGCCACAAACGTGTAAACTGACACGATATTGAGTCTCTGTTTGGTTCTGAATATGTGACTGGATCTGCTCTTGAAGGTTTTCTCAGGCTGCGGTTGGTGGGATGGAACTGACATCCATGAGGCTGCGTAGTGAGTATACTTCAAAACATCCTTAATTTACAGTAACACTTTACAAGGTCTTGTTTGTTAAAATAAACTAACAATGAGCAATATATATATATATTTTACAGCAAGTTAAATTAACATTAACTAAGATGATTAACTAATGTTAACAAATTAAACCTATTTATATGTTTATAATGTATGGATCTGTTTTAGGGTTATTATGTAAGGGATAATGTACAGTCACCTGGTCATTATCACAAAATAAACTAAGACAGGGTCATCAGGACATTATTTAGAGATAATGACTTCACATCCTTCTTATTAGAAGACTACTTGCCAAATAAATAAATAAATGGACATGAAATATTGATTTAAGAAATAGTGATGTGTGAAACAAAGTGGTAACTAGTTACCTGGTCAAATGTAAAGTTCAGCTTCTGAGCATAAAAAATATTGAGCTATTGACCAATCAGCATCAAGTATTCCAGAGAGGTGTAATGCATACATACTGCTGTCTCTCTTTAAAGCACCATGTACCACTTGAGCCGTAATGGAGCCCGTTTTCAGATCTTTGCTCCAAACCAGCAGCAGATGCATGTCATGGACCACATGAAGATGCAGCCCTCTTCAGGTGACAACAGGTAGAAATGAAATATATCATTCAATATTACACTTACACAGCCTTTCATAACACCATTCTGCATATCTCACATGTATTGTGAAAATATAACAAAAGAGTATTAAAACTTACCATGGAAACATCATGTTAACCAATGGTTTTTGGATGTGTATCATGGTATTTTTTGAAATAGCATTTAAATATGAACATAGTAATCATTCACATGGCGAGACCATCTGATAGCAAACCGTTCCCTCTCGGCAGGAACATGATGATGGAGTCTGCACGATTCAGCCACGGTCAGGGCATGATGCAGATGAACGATCTGTCCAAACTGGACACCAACAGCTTTGATGCGGTCATCTTTCCTGGAGGCTACGGAATAGTCAAGAACCTGTGAGAGAGACAGTCTTATAGTTGATAAACAGGGTCAATACTAATGCAAATATAAATGTTTTTGAAATCGATGCAAATGCATCCCAAAATAAGTGAGAGACCATTAGAGTCCATCTGCACATATTTAAACTTTGATGACCCTCAGATGACATGTGGATTGGCTGCTTCACTGTTAGTCACCCCAGATCAATCACTATTCCAGGAGCGAAAATCCTCTTATCATGTTTCACTATTGGCAAACAAATGTTTAAGTCTGAGTGGAAATACAGGCGATGGATGAGACTAATCCACGTCTGAGCCAAATGCCATTTCAGCCTAATTACACTTCAGCACTTTTATATACTCAAGATTTGATATCATTTGAGAAAGTTCCTTCAAGGTTCCAAGACGTGTTTGCTTGATATGAGCTGCAGAAATACAAGCAGTTTTGTTTTTTTTTTTGCTAAAAGGTCATTTTTTCCTCATACACTCTAAAAAATGCTGGGTTAAATATGGATAAACCCAGGGATTGGGTTGCTTGCACCCAGCCATTTTTTTCAACCAATTTTGGGTTTGTTTTAAGCCAGCCATATAGTAATATAGTAAACGGCATGTTTTTGCTCACCCCCGTATTTTTAGCTGAAACTTCACAGACACTTGACCAGACCAGAGACTTATATTACATCTTGTGAAAGAGGGCATAATAGGTGCCCTTTAACCCAACCTTCTGGGTTTGTCCATATTTAACCCAGCTTGGGTTGTTTTTAATCCAGCATTTTTTTTTTTAGAGTGTATAAAGCATTTCGGCTGACTTTTACAGGTCCACCTTCAGCAAAGACGGTAAAGACTGCAAGCTGAATAATGACGTGGAAAGAGTTCTGAAGGACTTCCACCGCGCTCGCAAGCCCATTGGGTACGAGACTATAAAATATTAAAACTGAATATCTGAATTTAATCATTGTATATAGTACATACAGAGAGGTGAATGAGAACTATTTAGTATTCCACACCATTTCTAGGTCAAATTAGTGACACTGATAATAAACTCTTTTGTATAGAGGGTCAGATTTCATTGCTTCATCTACATTACAATTCTCTCAAATTGTTATGACAAATGCTGTATTAATTGACAAAAAAGTAAAATAGTGGTCTCCACATGCAGTTAAATTGTTTAAACATGTTTCACCTGATCTGAATCCGGCTCTCTTTGGCTCAGTCTGTCCAGCATGGCTCCTCTCCTGGCATGCCGAGTGCTGCCGAGTCTGGAAGTCACAATGGGTTATGAACGTGACGAGAGCAGCCGCTGGGGCCGCTGGCCCAACACCAACATGGTGCAGGCGGTTAAGAGCATGGGGGCTCGCCACAACACCCGTGAACCCTACATATCCTTTCACTGAGACAGAGTTTTCTAGAGATGAGCTTTATTCGTGTAAAACTTTACATCATGCCTTTAAATGATGCAAGAACTCATTGCATCCATCTCCAGATGTGTCAACTTGATGTCATGACAATAAAAAAAAAAAAAAACAATTTTTCCCTTAACTGCCCATCTCACGAGGCCTATGTGGATGAGAAAAACAAGGTGATCAGCACTCCAACCTTCATGTGGGAGACTGACTACCACTACCATTACATCTTTGATGGCATCGGGAACATGGTCAAGCATGTCATGCGCATGACTGGCAAGTGATTCTCGTGGGATGCAAGACACTAGAAGGCTTTCACACTTAACTTTGGGTTGACCTGAATCCGCTATTATGTGGACATACAGAGAGTAAATAAATAAAAGCATGCAATGCAACTCTTGTGTTGTACTATGTATTGTATAACCAAACCATATACATATGATTTTTGAAGTAGATGATTGTTCACAGAAACATCTCACAAGCATAACATTTCAGTGGAACATTTTATTTTACAAATCATACAAAAATGAGTGACAACATTTATAAAAAACAAATATAAGAACATATATAAAACTTTTTTCAAAATTATTCTCAAGAGTCAAAAAAACCTTTAAATGTATTACAAAATGTACAGCAGCATCTTAAATATAAGATAGATCAATGTTTTCTCAAAACATTCATGAACATTTGTACAAAATTTTTTTTAAAAAAAGAAAACTAATTTAAAAAATATATATTTACAATAAGCACAGACTGACAAGAGTGATAGATCAAGATCCATGTGCATCTATGTTTTTGTTTCAGCCATTTTATACATCCACAGTTCTTTGCATCAAAGTAAAACTGCAAAAAACTTTCTGTTCGGGAAAGTTAATTCATGTAAAGTGTACAAATAAATTGGGAGGAGAGTTTGATTTGGGAGTTAAGGCGGTTAAGCTCTTAAGTCAATGTTGGCACTGAATTTTTGCTTTACATTATAATGACAAAGGGTTTAAAATGAACTCAATTTCAAGATGAATGGTGCTCAAATATACACATGGTAAACATACACAGCAACATTATATTCATATATACATGTACTCATGTATATGTAAAATACAACAAGCTTATAAATTTCAGTTGCTTGAAATACATGTTTCCTTGGCTGCAGTATGTGATTGTCAAAGCAAACTTTATGCTATACTGTTGTTTTGGTTCGGCTGAATGGAGAATCTAACAAAACCCTTTGAAACTGGAGTTATATTTCCAGTGTCCATTATCCACAATGGATATTAATTTTATTTACAAAACCTGTATCAAAACAATCTTACTTCTAATGAGTTTTTTCTTCTTTTCTGTAAAACTGTGCTTCATGAAAGTTCATCTTTTAGTCTAGACAGACAGAAATGCAATCTGGGATTGATGAGAACAGGTAAGTACAAAGTGAACGAAAGACAGCGATACAAAAACTACATTCCATATACTGTACATATTTCAAGTTTGGAAAAGAAAACAGTAGGAACCGAACGCACCTTTACAGCATAATGACAATAATGAATATACATCAAAGCTGGTCAAGGATATTCAAGTCTGGATTCTTTGCTTTCTCAGGATTTGTTAGGTTTGTCAATTTGTCTTCTTTCTTGGGATGCTCTGGAAATATAAATACAGGGATTATAGTTAGTTGCCTACATAAGAACCAAATAAAATTTTGGGTTTAAAATTTTGAATTTAACATGTGAATTAATTTATAAAATGTTCTTAGCATAATCCTGTTCTTAAGGCCAAATGTGAATATATCACTTTTCAGAATTTTGTACTGTCAAACAATGTACTGTAAGGCAAACATCAGCGCTGTGGACATTTGTCCCTACAAAGGGAAACATTTTGCAGACAGCCTGAGTTAAAAACAAGTTAAACTTCGATACGGATAGGCCAAAGGGGTTAAAGGGA
The DNA here is from genome assembly GCA_037101425.1 of Elopichthys bambusa. Classification (NCBI taxonomy): domain Eukaryota; kingdom Metazoa; phylum Chordata; class Actinopteri; order Cypriniformes; family Xenocyprididae; genus Elopichthys; species Elopichthys bambusa. The sequence goes on from CM074446.1 coordinate 28,216,134, forward strand.
GGTAACGGACCAAGGTAAAGTTCTCAGAGCAATGCGGAGCTGGAATCGGAGTCTGGGTCAGGGGGGGTGCAGGGGTCTCGGGAGTAGGATTCCTGGGCTCTGCGGTACTCCTGGAACTCCTGTCGCAGGGCATTGAAGCGTGCCTCACTGAGGGAACGACCATACCGGTGCTGAGGAGGCTGGGACACTAAGGGAGGGCTGATGGAGTACAGGCCTGAGAGGAGAGGAAATGAGTAGGAGTAGGTGGAGGAAGGGTAAAGTTCAGGGCAAACTTCAAATGCCATTATATTTGGTGTGGGAAATAAACAGACAAGTTCAAAGATTTGAAGTTCTTACGTTTACTCGGGAAGTCCTGGAGGCCAGCGGTGGAGCGGGGGCGATCTTGCCTAAATTCCCTGCCTCGCCCAAAGCCTGCATGGGGCCGCTCCATTTTCATGGCCTCCAGGATGTCGTGATCCACAGAGTATTCCGCAGCATCCCATTCATAACTCTCATCTACTGAGGTATTTCTTCTACACACACACATGCAACATTACACAGTGAGATATGTAGAGAATGACAGTGATATAAATGTGTACAAAACAAAATAAGACATTAGGAACTATTCTAGTTTGTCTGTGCTGAGGTCTGGCCTCATGTATGTGTGTATCAGCTTCACCTTTTGGACCTCCGTTCTCTCAGGTCTTTATCTGCCCTGTGCCTCTCGCTCTCCTCTGTTGTCTCTGGTGAGCTGAGTAAGGTTGGAGTGATAGAGAGAGACTGGCGTAGGTGCCCGTGTCCATATGGCCCCACGCTACCCCTTCCACTGCTCTGGCTGGCGTAACTGGCTCTGCCCCCATCACCTCTTATATCCCGGCCTTCTGTTTCTGTATAGCCCCTAACTGCACCCATCCCTTTGTCCACCTCCCTCGAAAAGTCTTGCTCTCGTAGGGGGAAGGATGTATGATATGGTGAGGGCCAGCTGTAACCTCTGGGGAGGAAAGGCCTTGGCGGACACCTTCTGGGTTCTGCAGGATGCAGGTGGTCCACCCTGGCCACTGATCTGGTTGGAACAAAAGGTTGAGGAGGTTCTTGTGGGACATACTTATGCTGAACTGACCTAAGTGTTTCCTGATAAGACAGAGGCCACCTAGAGGAATCTGGAAAGACCGCTGCCTGTCTACGTGGATCTGAGTCCCGCCTGGAAGGAAGGGACGATTCCATGTGCTGTGGTGGATCGGGGCCTGAGGGAACAGGTGTGTGGTAGGGAGGTATCATGTCAGATCTCTCAGTATGCCTATGTCTCTCTAGACTGTAGCTGGTAGGAGGTTGAAAGGGCACTGACCCTCGCCATGTTGGGCCAGACATGGGATAGTAGCGTGCAGGGGTACGACCCAGACTGTATGATTTGAGCCTTATATCTGGATGGGGAAATTTATCTCTGTAACAAGTCTCAGATATATAAGTTCTTGGATTTTCAAAATGTTCCCATCTAGAACCTAAACTAATGGACTTCTTAAGGAATGGACGTGGTTGCCCGACTCCAGAGAGGGTCCTACAGGGATCAGTGCTGACCGATTTCTTCATGAAAGGCATAGGACCTGGATAGATCCGTGAGGGTATCATGTTTGTCCGGTCAACCTGATTTTGAGATCTTTGATATTGTTCAGATATAGAGTCTGGACATTTGGAAACAATTGCTGCCATGCTTTTAGCTGTGTTAATTAATGTATGTGCTGGACCATGCTGTGTAAATTCTTGTTTTTGAGGCCCTAAACTCTGAGAAACTAAAGGGTTAGAACTCTTTTCCTTTTCTTTAGATGGTGAGAAACCTTTCTTGATTGTGTCTGAGGTGCCTGATTTAACATGTGTATCTCGTGCCTCTAATTGTGAACAAGGTTCAGAAATTGGAATACTTCCAGGTTCATGGTGTCCCACTGGTAAGTTCAGGGTGCTGTGGTCATGAACAGCCCCATTGTGATGACTAATATTGGTGCCAGAGTGCTCCTGATCATGTTTTTCCCAAATTTTGGGTACAACATCAGGCTCATCTCTTAACAGTGTCCTAGTTTCTGGCTCAACACTGGGTTCAACAGATTCAGAAGGCTCAGTCACTTCTACAGGATCATCTACACTCATTTCAATGAAACCTGGAAGACTCAGGTATTCCAGGATAGTGCTGGTCTGCAGTGGGGACATCCGGGCTGGTTGGGGAGCAAGCTTAGCTTTCATTAATTCTGACATTCTCGATAAATTTGACTGATCACTTTCTGCCTCGTTTTCCAACAGGGTCAGGGGTGATATTCGACTAGGGCTTTCACTGAAGACACATTTGTCACTCTTTCGGGATCGAGCCCTGATACCCTCTCTCTCTTGCTCATTGTAAGGCAATATGGAGCTGGAATCATCACTCACTACCACCATCACTTTTTCCTTTGCTCCTGCTTTCTGATGATCGTAGGGCAATGTAGAGCAACCTGATGGATTACGACTCAGTTTCTCTTTTTGAACAGTCCTTAGTTCCTCTGTGTCTGTAACACTTTGAGTCCTGGGATCAAGGTAATGTGGGTTAGGACCAGGATCTCTATATCTTCCTGCCACCTCTTGGTGTAGCTCAGATGGTTGAGGACTCAAGCGAGCAGGGAATGTTGATCTAAATGCTGGAGCCTCTTTTTCCATTTTTCTTTCTTGCAACCAACTTTCCTGAACTAAAGTCCTGTTGGGCAGCTCCTGCTCCTCTTTCAGGTGACTTTCCGGGTGTCTAGCTCGTGCCCCAGTCAGGCTGATTTTACTGGGAGGGGGTATGTCCCTGGTAGGAGAGAAAAGTGGGAGAGGGGTATATTGTGTGGCTGGTGAACGAAAGACATCTGTTGCCAGTGAATCTTCTAGATTGGCAATGCCTTGTTGACGTGTGTGAGGGTAGAGTGAATGAGGTGTGTTCCCTTCAGAAAGGCTCTGCACTGGCACCAGGCTAGTGGGGGATGTCACAGGGCTTATGTCCCACTGAATGTATGAGGAAGAAGCGGAGGGAAGTCTCTCCATGGGACTGCTGGTGTTGCCAAAATAACAGCCCCTCCTATAGTCCGATACACGCTGGGCCAGGCTGCTGGGTCTGTTTTTTTGTCGTAAATGGATGTTTTGGGGCTTCCAAATAGGGTCTTCAGACTCAACACCTGTCCATTTTCTTAAGGGACTTGCAGACTTGGCCCGCCTCTGTTCTTGCTCATGTGCCTGTGCCCTTCGGCTGACCGTATAGTGTTCTAGTTCCCTCTCCATTTGCTCACGTTCCTTCACCAGCTTTAAACATTTGTTTAAGTTGTCCCTCTTTCTTTCACCATCCAGTTGAGTTACCATAGTGCCGTGCTCTGTCAGCTGGCTGTCTCCAATGATTGGCTGGTAACGTGTCTGGTTGAACAGCCTCTCTCTCTCCAAAGCTCGGGCTCTTCTGGTTAAGCTGGGGAATATGTCCTCCCTCTGAGTAGCACTCCGGTATTTTTTTAGTGAGTCACTTGCCCTCTTTTCACTGCAGTCTGAATAAAAGCTGGCCTTTTCCAACAAGGTCTCAGAGCAGCCCTGCTCATCATCAGAGTAGAAACAGCCATGACGGGAGAAGTTTCTGGCCATTGCCTTCACCCTGCCAGGGGAGTGATGGGGTCTCTCTGAGTCTGGAGGGTCCACAGTCAATGCTGACAGCATCTCTCTCTGTTCATCCCTCTCTGAACTTACAGGATTTGATTTGTTGGACTCTTTAAAAGATCCATTGTTACTCCCTCTACCAGGCGATTGTGGGAACTCTTTTTTGAGGTTCTTTTTTATGTGGGTTGGTGTGGAGTTTTCTAGATCGGGTTGGATAACAAAGCGGCCATCAGGACTTCTGGATATGGACTCAATAGCAGATGTGGGTGAGGGAGAACCACCAAAGTGGCTCTCACACAGGGTGTAGCGTGGAGGTGGAGAGGATGAGGACAGGAGCTGCTTTCTCTGATCTTGGTACTCGCTGCGGCTGCCTTTTTCAAAGGAGGAACGGTCTGAACGATCAGAAGAGGATGAGTTGGGGAAGAAGTTTAAAGGAGGGCACAGTTTTAACTTCAGCACACTGTCGGGACTGTCAGAAGGCGAGTGAGCTCTGAGGAGAGAGAAGACAAGTGAACATTTAGGGCAGGAAGAAAAACAAATGCATCCCTTCGGGTTGCCATTTCAAAAACCCATTGTAGTACAGTGACAAAGATGGAGAAGCATAGCAATGATACATGCATAGCAAAGATGGACACTTACTGTGGAGATGAACTCTTCTGGAAGGCAGAGGGGATATCTGAAATGGTGGGGAGGGTGCAAAGTTCATATCATGCCACAGATAAAGAGTCATAAGATGACAAAGAGACAAAAACAAAAGCAGCCTCAACAGAAACAGAGATGCCATGCATGACAATACCACTGATGGCTGAGAAATACTTAATTTCAAATGTGTCATGTATCAGTCTTTGAGGCATTAACTGTCTATATGGTCATAGTGATTGATAATGCATCAAAGGCCTTAAGGAATGGACATAATGAAGAGTTAAAACAGTCACTACATAAACATATGTTCAAGACTTAAGTACACAACCCATGTATCTGAATGTTGCAGCCCCAAATTACTTTAAAAGCATGCAAAAAGATTAAAAAAGTTTTTATAGTGGTCTTTGTTCAACAAAAAATTATTATTCAAAATCATAACAATGACTCTGCAGTCTTCATCACTGCTTTTACCATCTCTCTTTTTCCTTCGCCGCCGTCCCCTTCTGTTGTTCATAACACAGGCTGTCACCAGAGAAAGGATGATGGCAACAAACAGGAAACACACACCCCCAATCACACCAGCCAGCAGTGGCTCAGGAACAAAGGCCAATAGACTTGGCGCTGCCGGATACATCTCCATTCCTAAAGGCCACACATTATATGTTACCTTCTAATAATATAATAAATCAATAAACAATTAAGCATCAATAATTTATACCAATATTACATTTCTGACTTCTTTAACTTTCTATTTATCATACTAAATCATTAATATTCAAATATATTAATTAAATCTGTAGTTTTTCCAAGCCTCATAGGAAAAAACTCTTTCAAAAAGCCTTAGATTTGTCAATTGTAAGTCAAAAAATTGATTTAGCCTCACCTTCCGTAGAGATGACAACTGAGTCACTGGGAACACCAACCAGTTGGTCTTTGCGAGACAGAAGACGCAACTCATAGTTGGAGTCCTGTGGAAATAAATAAAGAGAAAATGAACGATCAAGTGAAAACGAATGGCATTAAACATTAAACACCAAGCTGCCATTTTCCCAATATTTCACACATTTTACCTTAACAAGTCCCTGTACAATCAATTCAGTCACGTTGACAGCAATCTCTCTGTCTATAGTGACCCACTCTCCCTTTCCCCGCTTCGCTTGAAGTACAAAGGAAGTTAATGGTGGAGACTCTTCTAGAGGTGGCAGCCATTGCAGCAAAACACCTAGTGATGTACGATTGGCTGACAGCAAGGTGGGAGGGGGCAACACCACAATGGTGGTTACCATAGTGGGAGCTTCTGTTGGAGGTGCTGCAATGTAAATAACATATAAGGATTTACCTTAACATACTACATCATAAATCTTGGACCATAGGTTTGGAATAACTTTAAAGTCCACCAAGGAATACTTTGAATCAAATAAGGGAATACAGATCTGTTAAAGTAACTATAGACAGTCTAAACCTTACCATGTATATATGTGTCTGTATGTGTGGTGCTAATGGATGATAATGGATGCTCACCCAGTGTTGTAATTGTGACAATCTCACTGAAAGGGCCAGAGCCCAACTTGTTTTGGGCAAGAATGCTGAACTGGTAACTAGTGAAAGCTTGCAGACCTGTCACCAACAAGGAGGTTTTGGTTGTTGGCACAGGGATTGATGCCCATTCATGCTTGCCTCTCATAGTGGGCTTTATCCTGATAAAGAGATATTATATTACATTACATTACATTACAAGATTTGTCAAAAATCTAGTCTTGCTCATGCATTCAGTTTGAGGTCACTCACCAAACAGTAAATCTCTGAGTGTATCCTCCATCAAAGCCTGGCTCCCAGGACACATTGGCCTGTCTAATCCCTGGATCCACAGACACGGAGGTAACAGCATGGGGACTTGTGCCTGAAGAAAACAGAGCAGATAATATATTTGATTTCTGTCTTATTTGTTTTTCAATAGGTAAATTAGGATTATTTTTAACAGGCATCTATTCCCTATTCCTCTTACCTAGCACTAAAATCATGGTTGCCACGCTGACAGTGGCCACACGGTTGGTGGCACGACACTCCCATGCCCCCTGGTGGTCCTTACTGAGTGGACGCAGGACCAGAGAGCCATTGGACAGGACTGTAAAAGGAGTGCGAGGGGCAGGACCAACCTACAGCAGATGTGAAAGTCTGTTAGTATATACAGTATCTGATTTTATTTTAGCAATTAGCATTTAAATGACACACATTTAAATAATCATGGTCATCTGAAGGATTTTGGGATTAAAAACAAAAAACAAATTTACTTTAATCCATGTGATGTTAGGGGCGGGGTCTCCCTCAGATTGACAGGGTATAACCAGCTCCCTACCTACTTCTTGTAGGTACTCGGCACGGGGTGAGACACGGAAGGAAGGGGGGTCCTATGGACATCACCAAATTGCAAATAAGTTGTGTGGTGGTCAGGTCTAACTCAGTGTCAGGTCAGTCATTAATAATGAATTTCACTATGTGGTGATGTGTCAAATTATTTTTCATTCTACACATTTGGTGTTCACCTTCAGGATAACTTTGGTAGGTTCTGATTGGCCCATGGTCCCATAACTGTTATAGGCTGTACAGGTGTACATGCCCACTGCATCATCATTTGCTGCAGTTATGAACACTGAGCCCTCTGAGTTGACCATCCATCCTGGATACTGACCAATCAAGATGAAGAATATAAAATGATGCAATTTGGGGCACAATGAAATAAGATGCTTGATGATATACACGCTCATAAAGTACCTGCTCCAGGTCCAGGGAAGCTCCATCTTTGGTCCAATTAACATACAGCACAGGGGGCTCAGCTTGAACTGGGCATATAATCTTTCCCTCCATTCCCACGGGAAGATAAGTCTCACGGGGCATCCGAACCACTCGTGCAGGATCTTTAAGAAAATCAGGCTTTTAATTATGTAATTTGTATTAAAGGGGACCTATTATTATGCCCTTTTTCAAAGTCTTGTTTTTGTTCTGGGGGGGGATCTACTAGAATAAGTTTTCATGCTTGAAGGTTAAAAAAACACATTATTTTTCACATATTTGACATTGCTGCATATAGAAGCTTGTTTCTGCCACTGAATAAAAAAATTAAAAAGGTAAAAAAAACTGACTTTTTTTCTCAGAATTGCGAGATTTAAACTTGCAATTGCGAGTTACAGTCAGAGTTGTGAGTTATAAAGTCAGAATCACAATTCTGACTTTTTTCTCGCAATTGTGAGTTTTTAATCATGCAACTCTGACTTTATATCTCACAGTTCTGACTTTTTCCTCAGAATTGCGAGATATAAACTGAATTGCGAGATATAAATTCAGAATTAGATATATACTCTTCTGATAAAAACATCAGTCTTTTTTCCCCTCACAATTGGACATTATAACACGCAACTGCGAGTTTATATCTCACAATTCTGACTTTATAATTTGCAATTTTGACTTTATAACTCGCAATTTTGAGTTTAGATCTCGCAATTCTGAGAAAAAAAAAAAAAGTCAATTGTGAGATATAAACTCACAATTTTGAGAGAAAAGTCAGAATTGTGACATAAAAAGTCGCAATGACCTTTTTCATTTCATGGCGGAAACAATCTTCCATAGTTGCAGCACCACTCTTCCCAGTCTGTCAGTAATGTTCTGTTTAGTTCCTGTCTCTATGAAGCACCTCCTTCTGAAAAGCGCAATGTGCTCTGATTGGTCGGCTGGACCAGTGTGTCGTGATCAGTGTTGTGCAAGTTACTTCCAAACTGTAATACATTATAGATTACTTGTTACTGTTATTTAAAAGTAATTCTTTACCTTACAATATACCTTCGAGTAATGCGTTACATTACTCCTGTATTACTTTTGAGTTACTTTCACCAAAATAACTACAGAAGTAGAACTTAACATTCTAAAATGACAAAATGTACTGCAGAGTATTTTACATCCAGTTGAGGGCGATATGATGTAGCATAATGAGGTCACCGTGATTTTAAGTACAAAAATTTAATCTTAACCCTATTCCTACCCCTAAACCTAATCCTACCCATAAAATCAGAGGGGAAAGACATGTGAATAACACTGATGTAGAAGCACCTAACCCTGGTTGCAAGCCTAATCTTGACATAAATGGTAAACTTGTCCCCGAAATCTGATTGGTTGATTGGAAAGATGTTGATCCAGGAACATGTCATACTTGGTGAAATCACATTCGCCAGCATAATGACTGTGGGCTATCCAGGCTACTAACATTATAGCTTATAACTGGCAAAGTGAAGGCTCAAGACAATGCAAAAAAAGATGACAGAATCACAAACGATCCAAGTCTGTTAAAAGTAGGTAAAGGCATTTTCTGGCAATATCTGGGAATCGCTTGGGTCTATTCATATAACACAACAGGACTATATGTAAACTCTAATGCCATGACAAGATGCACATTTGTTCTTTTCTTATTGTTGCCATTATTTTATTCTCTTTGTATTCAAGAGGTTCACAATCGCAACGTTGATAGTTCTTACGGTTTTAGACAAAGGTTGCATTTGACTATTACATTCTTCTTGTCCTTATCTCTGACAAACTCGAAGAAATGCGCATACGTCCATCTCGCGAACGTTCAGTCTTCTGCCATCTTCTCTGGACTACGTCACACAATACAAAGTTACACCAGCGAGAGGGAGATGAATGAAATAAATCGCTAAACAAATATATCAGAAGCTGTCGTTTAGCCTTTACTTACAAACTTGGACACCACACGCGGCTATTGACTGACCACGAACAGGAATAAAACCTACTTGCGGCATTTTTCATTCGTTAATGTCTCGCGGTCTTGCTGTTTTTTCTTTCTTTCTTTGAACAATTAAATTTTGGGCTAAAAGTGTGTTGTAATGCAAGCATTACTGAACATGTAGAGAGTAAAATATTACTGAAAATTGATTAGTAATGCCTTACACTACTGCATTACAGCAAAAAGTAATCAGTTACTGTAATGCATTACTTTTGTAATGCGTTACTCCCAACACTGGTCGTGATTGGTCAAGCGCTTCAAGAACGTTTGGGAAACACTACTAACTCACCTTGCCCCTTTATTTTGCGTATGTTTTGGGCAGGAATTATTTAAATAAGGTATATTGTGACGTGTTCGTTCCCGGGAAGAAAACTCAATTACTACAATTGAGGCATTTCAGGGAGTTCAGAAACAGTGTGCACTGATAAAGATAAATTACTATTACTAATACCAATATATTACACACTAAAAAAAAGTTGGACATGTAAAAAACCATAATAGGACCCCTTTAATAACTTCTGTAGTTCCTTTTATCTGATATAAATGAAGATAGATTTAACATTTAAAAAAGAAAGAATTTAGAACCAATAAATTGCAAAGCACTCACGTTTAACTTTGAGGTAGGCAGACGCAGAGGGAGGAGTCATTAGACCATTGGTGGGTGTGCAGGTATAATTCCCAGAATCCTCCGGTATAAGACCTGAAATGAGGAGGGTCCCATCCACTAGGATTTTTACCCGTGATTTCAGAACTCTGTAAACACAAACATGTGGCAAACAGAAGCAACATCATATTAAAAGATACACAATAAATGATATTACTCATAAGTAGAATTAACCCTAATCAACTAACAAAAACATCAACAAACAAAAACGTTGGAGGCTACTAAGCAAATAATAAAAAAATACATTTTTGATCATAATTACGTGAAAATAAAGCATCATTATACAATAATATCTGATAGCAGATGCTGTGATTGTCCAATCATAATCTATATTATATAATGATGTTAAAATTCATAAATTTAAAATTCATAAAATTACATATTAGCACTCTTGTTATCGTAGGTCACTCACTCAATGTGAAACACGTTTTGGTCTTGTTTCCACCACTCATACGTGAGGTTAGAAGGATACGCTTCTGCTTGGCATTGCAGAATTGCATCCTGGGACATATTCATGGTGGTGTCCTCAGGGGGAATGATGATAATTGGAGGACCTGTTTGAAAGCAAAAGAATGCATAAAAGCATGCATGTGAGACTGGATGCATAAAATGTAATCAGCTTGGATTAATCTGGATTTGAGGAGGTTCTTTGTTCAGTTCAGAGCTGAGATTTAGGCTTAAGTGCCAAAATGCATTGTGTTAAAGCACTACCACCAAAAGAGGGCAGTGTTTGCTGTTTAATTAAACTACAGTTTGCCAGAATAGTCACTCTAAATTCTTATGCTGTGAAAAAAACTATCGAATATGAGGTATTCCACTTTACTGTATGTGGTTTTCAACCACATACAGTAGCATTCTGTTGTCCAAAGATCAGAAGATGATATATGAACAAACAAAATGCTAGCATCCACCTTGCAGTTGTGCTACCAACAGAAAGCCCTATTCTTTATCATCATGCAATTGAGGAACTTTCATTCATGTATCATTGATGCATTTTATTTGCTTAATATTTATCATCTTTATTGGTGCACAACATCATGCATGCATATAGTGCTGATAATCATCCAAATCTGATTTAAAAGGCTATTGCATAGTAGAAAAATCATATTTTCTGAGCCAAATGAAAGCAGTAACAGTTCTTAATGTGAATCAAGCCAGTGGCAAATCACATGAAGCTGGGATTAAGGCTATTCACTTACTGCACACAAATCTAACTGCATCAAAGACGCCAATGTTCTCATACCAAATGCTGCTTAAGGTGAACGCTTAATACCCTGCAAGCCTATTTACATGCTGCTGGGTTTCTTCGCCCACGTGGACAAGACGTGGTGTGTAACTGACCTTTGACCTGCAGCTGGGTGGTGTGGGTAAGGTTCCCTTCTGAATTGGATACATGACACTTGTATATTCCTGCCGTTTCCCTGGTAACCTTGGTTAAAGACAAGGTTTCATTGAGTACCTGTTGGGGGAAATTAATGTTTAGGTGGCAAACGAGACAGTCAAAGAAGAAAAATGTGAACAGCCCAAAGTGAACTCTGCACTCAAGTTGACATTAAACATGATTTATGACATCTGAGTAAAACAGGATATTCAATCAGGATCAGTTGCTGATAAAATCTAAAAAATAGATTTGATCAGCAACTGATGAAAAGTTGGTTGTATATCAGAATGGTGGTTGGAGGGGAATAAGTCTAAAAACATGTACATGAAAAGCAGACAAGGTTGATTTTGAATTCCAGGCTGAATTTAAATGATCTTTATTAACTCTCAGTCAACTAACAATCAACTAAAAAGCTCTTTGTACCTGAATTGCTTGTTTCTCAGCGGCACTGTCATCTTTTCTCCAGATGATGGTGGGTTTGGGGTTTCCATGAGCATCACAGTGGAGGGCGAGAGATTCACCCAACATGACCTCCAGAAAGGCAGGAGGAGTCTTTACGAACACTGGAGGAGCTAAAGCAGACATAAAAACCATCAAAACCATTTTCATAGAGAAAAACAACAAAATAAAAAAATAAATAAATATATAAATAAATATTAAATTAAATCAATTATTTAAATATGTACTTCTTATGGAAGCTTGTTTCCACCACTGAATAAAAAATAAAAAAGATATAATTCATACCTTTTTATCTCACAATTCTGACTTTTTTTCCTCACAGTTGCATGATATAAACTCGCAATTGCAAATTATAATGTCAGAATTGTGAGATATAAAGTCAGAATTGCGAGTTATAAAGTCAGAATTGCGTGATATAAACTCACGATTGCGAGTTATAAAGTAAGAATTGTGTGATATAAAGTGCGAATGTATTATATTTTTTCTCAGAATTGTGAGTTTATATCTCACGCAATTGTCTTCATAATTAGACTTTATAACTTGCAACTTTGAGTTTATATCTCATAATTCTGAGAAAAGAAGTCAGAACTGCGAGTTAATACCTCGCAGTTGTGAGTTTATAACTAGCAATTCTGACTTTTGAGTATCTCTCGCAATTCTGACACTTGCTCACAGTAGTCTTTAACTTTCTCAAAGCGTAACATGAAGTAATAATGAACATTTGCAAGTGAGGCAAAACATCTGAACACATCTTATTTCCCCATAACCCTGTCAACACAAAGACATGTTTTCCAGCACACTCATACAATGACAGCTTATAAAACTGCTGTAAGCTGACACCGTGCAAATAATGGGCGTGAAACGGGCCGTGCTGGAGAGACTCGGACTGTGAGGGAGTTTCTGTCTTCATTCTGATCACTCGTACAAGCTACAGTAACACGATCAGATGCTAAAAGCCAGTCTCAGCACTTCACAGGATTCACACACCAGTGCTGAAGGAGTGTGTGTGTGTGTGTTTGGGAGTCAGACGAAGAGAGTGTGTGAGTTTTCAAAAGGCATGACAGTTATAAAGTTCAGTGTAAAAAGATTGTAAGCAACAGAGAGTGAAAAAGTCAAAGAGCTTTAGTTTTGGATGAAAATGCATGAGTTCTGCAGATATCACAGCAAAAACTTCATCTGCATCAAACACTGACGCAAGTGTCATGAAAAATGAGACCGGATTACGCAATTCTCTCTTATTCACCGCAACAAAGCCTTTTATATGAGCTGCAGATGGTGCTTTAATCAGAAGTTTAATCCTTTTTGTAGAAATACAAAAATGTCTGCTGCTTTATTAGACTGAATTCGAAACATAAGAACATCATTATAAAATATACATTCTCTTAAAGGATTAGTTTCTGTGTATGTTTCTCATTAGTGGTGGGTATGTTCTTATGGCGTTAACATGATATAAAATATTTGTAAATCACAGTAGAATTAAGGTCGCAGAAAATTATATATTGCGCAGGAAGTTTGCATAATACAGTGAATTAAAAACCGGAACCGGAACCAAAAAATCTGATTTGGAAAGAATTAACTATAAGTCTGGTATCAGTGCAAAAACAGACTTGCTTTATGAAACCCTAAATGAGTTAAAAACAAAAAAATGTGAATCTTTATAATAATTCTGACATGCAAAGCCATTATGCACATCTAAATAGAAGAAATGACTCAAACCATTTCTTATCCCACCTGAGATGGAAAGGAAGTTCCATGTGCCATTCTGAAACTCATCTGAGGTTCTATCCAGCAGGAGAATCCGACATTCGAACCAGCCCTCATCCTCCAGAGTCAACTTATCCACCAGAAGAGAAGCGCCACGGCTCAATGACACACGACCTGCCCCGAAAATCAAAGAGACAAGCAATTATTCACCAGTACTTCAGCGTGATTAAGAACACAAAACTGTTGTTCAAGCAGTAGAGCCAGGCAGCAACGCTGGGTTTGATTCCCAATGGATGCAATTTAAGGTCTTTTTTTTTGTTGTTGTTGATAAAAGCTGCCTAATGCATAAATGTAAATGTAAAACTACTGCTGCCCAACACAAAGTACAGAAGCAGATGAGGTGGCTACCGTTTAGTGCATATTCCAAAAACCACATGCATACCTGAAACCACCAGTGCAAACCATTACATCCAAATGGGACTATTTTAGCCCTGTTACTTCACAAGCCAATGAGGAATTTAATATGTTAATACTGAATTTAATACAGATGAGTGTCTAGAACTGTAAGTTACAGCTGTAAGTTCATTTACAACTTCAAAAAATAATTTTTTACAGTGCAGTTTTCTAACATCAATAAGAGAGAACATTGTTATTGCCTTCTTTTACTGAAATTTCCCACCCGCTTTGTCTTCACCAGGTGAAAACTGTATGGCTAATCACTATTTTTAGAGATGCACCAATGTATCGGCTGCCGATATTAATCGGACGATTTTTGATCAATTTACAACCATCGGCTATATATCGGAAAAAGGCTGATATAACAAACCGGTGGTTTATTAATTAACTGCGCGAAAGCACTGAGCTGTATATTGCCTGGAAAGCAGCGTCTCAAGACAGCGCACAAATACTGAATGGAGTTGTTTTTCGCTTCTACTAATTCACCCAAACTGATATCAACATGGCTGTCTTGGTGAGTATCCTTGTAAACATAGTCGGTTATGACTTATGCCAGGTTTACACTACAGGATTTTAAGCCTGATTTAAGTTAACGAGCTCGCCGACAGGTCGGGCTGTGATCGGGGGAAAATTAGTGAGTGATCGGCGCTCGCCTATCTTTATGTGTGAACTACTCAATGACACATCAAAGAGGCTCGCTGACGTGTTGCCGACACCTCGCAGACGGCAGACAAATATCTAGCATGCTAATATCTGGAGCTGTCGGTCGACTCGATATCCTGTGGTGTCACGTGTCGTGACGCGACAGCCAATGAAATATACACTGATGTCTATGGAAGCAGCAATAACAATCCATTCGAATATAATTTGCCGACGTTTATTCATATCAGATACACATTGTGTAAGTAACTATAAAGCTCACTCACTCTATTGTTCTCCCAGTTCACCGCCCACATGTATTTCAGGACAAATGGATGAATTCACGTTATATATTAAGATCAAGGTCATTATATAGGTTTTTAAATGACAAAACACTCACTTGCACATATTTGAGAATCGGAATATCAGATGACATGGTGAGAAAAGCAATACATCTGTCATATAGTGTGGCCGGCTGTCACGTGATAACCATGATGTGTCATCATGGAAACAATAAAGAGAAACGTTCTAAAATAACAATTGCCTTAACTCTGGGAGGTCAGCCAGAATGTTTTAAACTTATGTGTGAAAGGGTTATTTTAATTTTAATTAAATTAAATTTAAAATGTAATCTAATTTCCTCCCAACATCCATTTTCAAATAAAGTCGTTAGGTGACAGTTGTCGTCAGCTCGTGTAGTGTATAACCTAACAACATAACTAATAATTTACGTAGTGTGAACACCACAACTACTTCAAGACTCCACAGCAAGTCACGTAGTCTGAAAAGCACAGCGATCTTAAAAGTCCTGTAGTGTAAACTTGGCTTAAAATGAACGTAAACAGCTGAGAAATAAAACGCATGTGTAACAGTATATTGGATCCGTGCAGCTCTTAAAGTGACAGCAGCCTAATATTCCTGCTGCGCTGCTGTCTGCGTTTTAATGTTAATCAAACAAAAGACAAAATAAATCACTCACTACTCTTGACAAAACTTCTGTAACTTTAATAAGGATTAATATGATTTTAAATTATAGAGTGAAGAATATGCAGTCATTTTACATTTGTTTCTGTACCTGAAAACTACTGTTAAACCAAGCTAAAAAGCACTGTTTATTTCATATGTATCTTTGTTCTGTTGTATTTATGTTGGCCTGCTGAATGTTAAATGAATCCAATCCATGTTCATTAGAAATTATTTGATGATGCAGTAATAAACTAACTAGTATAACATAACTTTGGTAATTTAAAACATGATCAAAACACTATTTTAATGACAAAACTTCAAATAAGAGAGCAAGTGACAAATATCGCTAATCGGCCAAAATTTGTTTGTTAAAATCGGTATCAGTATCGGCCCAAAACAATCGGTGCATCCCTAACTATTTTACATAATATTCATGCAATATAATTGATTAATGCAATGCACGACTCATAGACAAATTAAATTGCTTCAGATCACGGAGTAAAAAGCACCACCTGGAAAGAGCAGCTCAACGCCATGGAAATCTGATGTAACACGGTCAGCTGTTTTCCTCATATCCACAGACTCGAAACAAAACCACACTAGCTAAAGAGTTATTGAAATGTGATATGAAAGGAGCACAGACACACAAATCGCTTTCAAAGCACTACAAACTATTTTAATCTACTGCTAGAAACTCTTTGAAAGGTAATATGCGTGTCGTCTGGTTATTGGAATCTGGTTTTTCACCCTCAACCTCCCATTCTATTTTTATTCTGCTTTTCTTTTCCAAATTCCAGGTTTGTAAATGATGACACGCTGATAACGCAGTGGATGCCGGCTGTGAGTGTGTGTTTCCGCTTTGCTGGAAGCAGCCGTTGGAGTTTGACTGTAAGCCAAGATCCTCAGTGATGGAACAAGCTCCCTGTGTAGAGTACGAAAATCATACCATGACAATTTAATGCAGAATCGTTACAGCTGAGGAATTCTAATCCAGACACACCTGGAGTTTGACATCCTGCTGAACCCTTCAGTGAAGTGTGCAGGTGTGCCAGTGTTTGATTTGTACCTCCAGACTTTAGTCAAGCATCACAACCCCTAAATTTACAACCACTAAACTTTAGTGTGTAACTCTTCTCACACCAGTTGTGCTGATGACATGAATATCCCTTAGACAAAGTAATAATCTAGTTAATATCTGTTGCTCAGGCAACTACCATCTACTCCTGAGCCGACAGGAAACATCCTATTCTGACCATGTGTGGCATGCAACAGTAATTAAAAGTTTACTGCGGACTGAAGTTATATATGAAAGTGCAGAACTGAAGGCCTGTTCTAACAAGTCAGTGTTATGACATCTCTTTATCTTTTATCAAACGTGCTGCAATATTCTCTGCTTGACATGTCTATTCACCAAATCTAAAGTGTCTATAGGTAAAAAAACCCACAAATGAGCTCTATTTAAAGGGGACCTATAATGCCCCTTTTAAAAGATGTAATGTAAGTCTCTGGTGTCGCCAGAATGTGTGTGTGAAGTTTCAGCTCAAAATACCCCACAGATCATTTATTATAGCTTGTCAAATTTGACCCCATTTGGGTGTGAGCAAAAACACGCAATTTTTGTGTGTGTCTCTTTAAATGCAAATGAGCTGCTGCTCCAAAAGAGGGTGGAGCTTTAACAGCTCACGCTTCGGTTGCTCAATAACAACAAAGCAGGAGAATCTCACGCAGCCAAAATGAGGATTATCAGTAACGGTGTTCAGCCTTACATTGTTCAAACCGGAGTCGGACACTGATGGAGAGACTCAGGAAGAAGTTACAACTTTTAGAATGAAACTGGACGTTTCTGAATGGTTAGTGGAGAAATTTATGTAGTTGCTGTGGGGTTGATTCAACTCATCGACTAGCATGTGCCGTCATGTTAATCTTTTGTGTAAATTCAGTGTTGAATTGACCCTCGTTTGTGAAGCAGTCCGGTGTAAAATGACGGCATGACAACAACACTCTACTACAACAACTCTTCCTCTTCTCTAAAGCAGCCCAACATGGCCTCATTCCCTTTGTTGTGTGTTCTCGGGGGCGGGGTTTATGTAAATTTTAGGGTTTGTGATGTCTCCAACCCGGGAAGAAGCTTGTTGTAGTTCCTACCAGCCGTCTGTCATAGTCCTTAAACAGCGTATTCTGTAAAAGACAATATCTCCCTTTGCATTGAACTTTGAGCATCGTAACTTTGCAGATGTTGTTTATGCTCAAACAGCAACATTACACACTAACTAAAGTTACAAAAAGTGAAATCATAATCAAGGACCCCTTTAATATCTGAATTGTTTCCAGACAATATTGGGATTGAAAGGCCAAAGTCTGCAATCAAAAGTCAGAGATTTCAGTATGATCTGAGCTACTATCCACATTTATTTGAGCTCTTTACTGTTACTGTATGACAACTACTGACCTAAAATAAAATAATAAAATATACAAAAATGACAAAAAATATTTTTTAAAAATAAATAAATAATAGCACAAATAAAAGGAATTTTAGGAGAAACAAGTTGATACTTCAAGGAGAAATAGACTACTTTTCAAATGGTTTTCAAAGTAGTTTCTTATGCTTACCATGGCTCCATTTATTTGATTTTAAAATGTAATGTATTCCTTTGATCAAAGCTGTATTTTCAGCATCATTACTCCAGTCTTCAGTGTCACATGATCCTTCAGAAATCATTCTAATATGCTGATTTGCTGCGAAAGAAACATTTCTTATTATTATCAGTTGTGCTGCTTCACATTTTTTTGTGAAAACTGTGATGCATTTTTCAAGGATTCTTTGATGAATAGAAATAATAACAGCATTTATTTGAAAAGAACATGTTTTACTTTTGTTCAATTTATTGCATCCTTGCTGTATAACTTTGTGTAACAGACTCCAAAAAAAAAAAAAAAAAAAAAAAAGAGCATCCTCTGAGCAATAACAGAAGCAATCCTGACTACTAAACATAGGGTCATTTCCTCAGCAGGTGACGGCTCCATTGAACAGGAACAGTATAACAATCAATCAAGCAAAATTCACAGCCTGAGGGGTTATTTTTCAAACTCACCACACAATATAAACAACCAACCATGACTAACAATTAAGCCTGGTCTAATCTCAGAGCTGCTGCTATGGGAAGTGTTTGAGATTCTGCATAGATAATAATTGACTGATCTCATCCTTCAGAAGCGTCCTTTTCACAGAGCAGCAGTCGGCGTGTGTTTACTGTCATTAAAAGGTTCCTCTGATCCAGGGTCAGAGGGGGAGGGTGGTTATTAAAGCAGGAGAGAGGGTAAAACAGGGCGTATCTATGACAGTAGGTGTGGTGGATGTTCCACAAATATAAGTGTATCTTCCTGCAATATCCAGTTCCTTTGGCTGAATATGGAACAATTAGAAACCCCCCCCAAAAAAATGGACTTGCATACAGTCAATTAAACATTGAACAAGTTTATATGCGCGCGCACACACACACACACAAAGAAAACCACACACTGATTGTGTGATTATCAACGCTCACCACACATGACGTGTAAGCAAAGTGGAATGCTGCTATTGGACACTGAACTCTTTCCCGCCACGGAGTGTTTGTCCATCAATGAGAACAGAATGGAATGCCCCCCTCTTAATTCTCTCAGGTTACCATAGCGATGAAACCATGGGGTGGGAGTTTGGATTTGAATTCAGTTGCTGTAGAAACCCAATGGGGCAAAAACACAGGGAGGGAGGGAGGGAGGGGCAGGTCACGAGGAAACATTTGTGCCAATGATTTTGAAAAATTACATGTAGGGTTGGAGGAAAAAAAAAAAAAAAAAAACAACATTTGGATTGAAGTGGATAAAAGGGTCGCAAATCGGGTGAGACTGAATTACACAGAGAGAGAGACAGAGAGAGAGAGAGAGACACAGAGAGAGAGAGAGAGACACAGAGAGAGAGAGAGAGACACAGAGAGAGAGAGAGAGAGAGAGAGAGAGAGAGAGAGAGAGAGAGATTTTCACTGTTTTTATTTGAACTGAGACAATAGCTCTGACTGAGTGACAGATGCAAGTCTGTTTTGGTCAAAATGTTTAAATGGCTTCGTACCCCCAGGCCTTTGAAAAAGCAAAACACAGTGGTCACGTGACCAAAATAATAAGTGTACAAAATCTAATGCAATTAGACCCACTGTCATGATGTCATGGAGAAAATCGTCCAGCTCATTCTGACAAACATTACAAATCTCTACAGGAATGGGCTCTTAATGACCCCACAGGGCAAGTTATTGATGAACAAAAATTGAATTAGTGTTGCAAGTGCATAACATGAATTCCAAAGAAGATCTTTGGATCAATGACGAACCCTCAACAGCCAATGAGCACTCGGTGACTGTTGACCTCCTCCAAACCCATAATTTTCCTCCAGACGCGTCTATCATTGTGCACGGGTCAATACTGACATGATTGTCGGTCACCGGGATCCCTGCGACCAATCAGAGTCTGCGGATTCCAGACATGCAGGGACAATGCAAAATGCAGCCGAGAGCTTAATTTTCTCGCATCTTCCTGTCCTGGATGTTTTTAACCCTATAAAGCTACTGTATCATATTTCATACACAAGGGCCTCTAAAATACCAACATGATCAAAGCTTTGTTGTAAAACCTGTTTCACATAATCTACTACATGCCTTCTGTCATCTAAAGGATAGTTTATACTTTTTTTTTAGCAAGTAAAAGGCTTTTTAGTATAATTGCAAAAACATACACTTTCAGGTTGTAGTACACATGGTTTTTGGCCATATAAATATCAGCATCTGCATCAAATTGCATTTTTTTGCTCAGTTTGAGCCTTTGAATAAAATTGAGGTGTATGAGCTCCATATTCTTATTATAGGATACTATATGAGCCATAAAAGCCTGATGTATTAAATATTCTCTAAATATTCTGTATTAAATGTACTCAACAAAACACACATATGCAAAATTAAGTTTTTAAAAAATAAAAAGTCAAAAAGTTCAATAAACTCATGCATTTTCAAACAAATTTATATTTCTGACTAGTCAGTCTTTACATGGTTAATGATTTTTTACTGCTTGACATCCAACCCGTCATTTACTTTGCTGAGAGATCGTAATTTCTGACCAGTGTTGCCAAGTCCACAGTTTTCCCACGTAACTGACTGTTCGCAAAGACCCACCCCCTTTAGTTACTGTAGCTACATCCGACAAGCCATGCCGCTCTTAAGCCACACGTCATGTTCTGTGAAAAATATATCGCAGAGCAAAGACAGAGCAGATTACTTTCGATATATACAAAATACATACAAATTTTGTAATTTTTTAAAGAAATGTAAACAATAAACACAGTTTTGTGGCTCTTCTATGTGTCGTGACAGATCGCTGTAGCGCCTCATTTCAAGCGGCTTGTGAACCGATCATCTCTTCCTACTAGTTAATTTATAGCATCAAATAAACATGAATGAACATCAGAAAAAATGTTGTTTCAACTACGAAAAGATGTAAGTACAGACCATTTTTCAAACTCAAGTCCACTGACGTTAATCTACTAACTCCCCTGACTGCTTTGTCAGACAAAATATCGAATTCGGCGTTATGATTGGTTAGATCGCCTGTCAATCAAACTCCTTGCGAAGGGTCAATTGGGCTACTTTTACGATGTTGCCGTGGGTAAAAATGTTTTCCGCGGGTTGATTTCCACCCCCCATATATTTTAGCGCTCCAACACCCCCAAAACACCCCCCAGACATACAAATTCAGTGGAGAATTCAGCGGCCCGATGGAGAAAATTGCATTGGGCTACTTTTGACTGGCCATTGGGCTACTTTTCTTGCACAGACCTGGCAACCCTGTTTCTGACATCCTGTCCTGCCATGCATTTTTCTTTTCAGCCATTCCTCTATTGTTTTATCTATTTTGCTTTCCTTTATATCACTATATTCCTTAAAGGATTAGTTCACTTCAGAATTAAAATTTCCTGATAATTTACTCACCCCTATGTCATCCAAGATGTTTATGTCTTCAGTCAAAAAGAAAATTAAGGAAAACATTCCAGGATTTTTCTCCATATAGTGGACTTCACTGGGGTTCAACGGGTTGAAGGTCCAAACTGCAGTTTCAGTGCAGCTTCAAAGAGCTCTACACGATCCCAGACGAGGAATAAGGGTCTTATCTAGCGAAACGATTGGTAATTTTCTTTAAAAAATATATAAAAATCATATACTTTTTAACCACAAATGCTCATCTTCCACTGCTCTGCGATGCGCCACGCATTACGTAATCACGTTGTAAAGGTCACGCGTAACGTAGGCGGAAGTACCGATCCAGTGTCTACAAAGTGAATGTACAAAGACCAAGTCAAATGCCTTTACAAAAAAAGGTAAAACAACGATGTCGGACGATTTTGAAGTTGGAGGAGAAAATGTGAATTTTCGCCCTACTGCGGTATTTCCGCCCAAGTCACGCGTGACCTTTCCAATGTGATTACATAATGCGTGGCGCATCGCAGAGCAGTGCTTTTTTTTAGAAAATGGCCGATCGTTTTGCTAGATAAGACCCTTATTCCTCGTCTGGGATCGTGTAGAGCCTTTTGAAGCTGCACTGAAACTGCAATTTGGACCTTCAACCCACTGAACATTGTTGAAGTCCACTATATGGAGAAAATCCTGGAATGTTTTCCTCAAAAACCTTAATTTCTTTTCGACTGAAGAAAGAAAGACAAACATCTTGAATGGCATGGGGGTGAATAAATTAATCAGTAATTTTTTATTCTGAAGTGAACCAATCCTTTAAATGAATTGCTCTACTTTATAAAAAACATAGCTCCAGCTCTATAATAATTAGCTCTATATAATTATAAAGACTGCTAAAATCACAATAATGTATGGCCCTGAGTGGCTTTTTGCTTTATTCAATGTTTTCCCACCACTCTCTAACCATGTGACATCTACCCCCCTCACTTTAACCCAGACTTATTGAGTTTTGAAATGTCTAGGTGATGTTCATTGGAGGGTAATATGCAAGACTCCTGAGCGGCCCTCACAGTGGCTGTGCAGCTCATGTGAGCAGCAGTCAGGATCTTTCCCTGTGGGTGGTGCGTGCACCTGCCAAAAGATCTTCTCCACGTGGTGCTGGGATTCTGACATTGCCTTTTCAAAAACCCCTGGCCCTGAACTCCCTCAGCATACAGCGCTGAAACTCACTCCGGGGTATTGTGGGCCATGTTTCGTCTCTTTTGAAAACTGTTGGATGAGTCATTTTTCAACGACAACAGAGAATGTGCTGGTATGAACCTAAAGCGAACAGTGACGCCTCCAAGGGGGGAGGAAAAAAAAAAAAAAAAAAAAAAAAACACTGGCCACGCCACAGACTGTTTAGATTAGAATAATAATTCAACACCTACACCAAACAAAAGCATGTGTTTGTTTAGAATTCTCTCAAACCCTATCCATTAAAATGTTTAATTCTTTTACTTTTTATAAAAATGTATATTTTTTTCTAAAACATGTGTACAATTAAATGGTAAACGGCTCTGTTTGCTCCTGCTTGCTCCCATCTTTGCTCACAGGTGTTCAGTTCAGGGTACATAAGGTTTTGAGGCTATCGCCTGAGCTGTAAATGTCATGACAGTACATGACAATGCATCATGATTGGCTGATAGCACCATAGGTTGTATCCGAAATTGTCACATACTGTTTTTCACCTACTATGTAGTAAGGAAGTATGCAAAGTAGTAAGTCTGAATCCACAGTAAAAAGTACCCGGGTGACCTACTACTTCCTGCAAGATTCTCAAGTGTGCATACGATGGACACTTTACCAGGATTTGTGAATGACAGTGAAGCGACGCAATTTTAAATAAAAAATAAAATATAAATATTATACTAACATTTTAAAATAAATAAAAATGAAAATAATAATAATAATAATAATAATAAGTTGCAGTTTAAGTGCAGCTTCAAAAGGCTCTACACAATCCCAGCCGAGGAATAAGGGTCTTATCTAGCGAAACGATCGGCCATTTTCTTAAAAAAAAAAAAAAAAAAAAAAAAATGCTCTTTTTGCACTGCTCTGCGATGCGCCACGCATTATGTAATCACATTGGAAAGGTCACGCGTGACTTAGGCAGAAATACCGCGAAAATTCTCATTTTCTCCTCCAACTTCAAAATTGTCCGACATCGTTGTTTTACCTTTTTTTTGTAAAGGCGTTTTTTGTAAATCAATATTTAAAATAAAATAAAAATATATTAACATTTAAAAAATAAATTAAAAAATAAGAATTACATTTATTTTTATCTAATTTTTATTAAATAAATAAATAATAATAATAAAAATAAAAATATTATATTAACATTTTAAAATAAAAGAAAAATAAAATAATAAATAAATGATAATGATAATAATAATAAAATAAATAAATTTTTTTTATCTTATTTTTTAATTAACATGTCAATATTTCAAATAAAATCAAATATATTAACATTTTAAAATAAAACAAAATAAAAAATAAAAATGATAATTAAAAAATTACATTTATTTTATCTCATTTTTAATTAAATCAATAATAAAATAAAATAAAAAATAAAATAATAAAATAAAATAAAATAAAATAAAAAATAATAAAATAAAATAAAATAAAAAAATAAAATAAAATAAAAATAAAATAAAAAATAATAAAATAAAAAATAATAAAATAAAAATTAAAAAAAATAAAATAAAATAGTATAATTATAACATCTACCACCAGCCAAACCCCGATTCCCTTGGTGGCATCCTAAGATTTTCACCGTCCCATCTGTCCACCCCATTAAAAATTACCCTGAGGCGACACTGCTAGCGAAGCGCTCACTGCGGGTGGCCTCTTCCGCTGTCCGGCTGTGGAAAGCAAACATGGAGCGTTCCGTTTAGCCTACTCTATCTTTTCCCATATTGTTTTGTTCGGGCTGATCTTTTCCATCCCTCTGTGAATATACCAGAAGAATAACCCCTCTATTGTCTGCGGTCAACGGAAAGCCATGTGATTGTTACAGCTGCACATCTCGCAGTCACATTCGTGAATGCGTCCATGCACAGACTGCCTGAATGTGTCACAAAATAACACACGGCACCTATGGAAAAAGATGGATTGTATTGAGAAAGGCCTTGAACTTGTTTTTCTTTGTTCCACCCTGTGTGAGTTGAAGGATGACAGGACCCTAATGCATTATGGGATGTGTTTTGATTTGAATACAATCACACATCTAGGGTGGGATGGGGAGGGTGAATGGATCTCCGGCCCTATCAGCTTTTAACCCCCTTTCGCTGAAACACCCCCCTTCGACCACTATAATCGCTTGAACCCTCTATGAATAGCTCTTTGTCATGGGATAGATTACAGTTAACGCTGTCCTTGTTGCTCTCCGTCTGGCAGGCTTACGGCTTCGTCCCACGGATCAGACAAAGGTACAAACACACAGGCTAATGCTTGAGCCCAGAAGGCACGGATCAATAGAGCAAACGTTTTACTGCCACCAATTTCAACCAGCTATTGCTAAACGACCAGCATGGATTATTGGGAAACCCTTTAAATGGATCTAGATGTCAGTCAGTAACACATATACCACTGGACCATGTGATCCTGAGCTTTGGAATGTCTTAATGTGCATGTGGTAGTAAATGATTGGCTAGACTATAATCCATGTAAAGGTTCAAACAAAAGTGTCTCAAGTGCAAACATCTCAGCTGAGCCAATACCTCAGCTGATAGCAAAATTAATGATACCAATACAAATCATTAATGAGTTACTAACTCATAAGAGACTGCACCCTACAACATCCTATTAGCTCAAAAAAGTTATCTTTTTAAAGGCACAGTATGTAAATTTGCGCCACTAGAGGTTGCTTATTCAAAACAAAGGCGTAGCTTGATGACGCCGAGATCAAGTCTTCAAGTCAGCTGTTGGAAAAGAATCAGATGGGATTCAGGCAGAAATCATGTTCATGGATGTGATTAACAACGTTACTGTAGTATGAACCAGAGCAGAGCGATTGCTAATGAGAGACGAGCGCGACACACGGCTTGAGAGCAGCGGGACTTTTATTATGCCACAGTCGCCGCTTCCGCTTCTTCCGGTCAAGCGTATGTGGGGTAAAGCAGCACTGTTTTATCATATTAGATACATTTGTGTGTCCAAAGTTGTTATAGTGCTACTCTGCATTCGCTCGGCGGCTACTATGAGACACTTAATGCACACTGCAGTAAGCTAGATCGATATTAGACATGGTAAAATATGGTACTCCCTGTAAATCAAGAAAACAAGATTTAAACAGTAAGACTTACTGTGTTGAGCTATATAACATGATTAGGTTTCTGTTGATGAATGTGTCCAAACAGTTGTTCCCTTGTCTAATAAAAAACATAATATATTAAAGCGTCTTTGGTGTTTCCATGGTTTCTACAACTTATAAAACTGGAAATCGAGGGTAACACAGTAATGATGTCATTGATATGCGACGCACGGACATGGTCCGTTTCCTGGTTAAAATTGCTTATTTCTCTGGATTTAAACTTTCTTGGAAACATCTGGGATAATGTAAGTACACAAATCAACAAAATATATATAACATTGTTCTAGTGGTTTTTGGATATTTTAATCCAAAAATCTTACATATTGTGCCTTTAAATAATGCGATATTCGATATGCTATACGATAAGGGGTGCAAAGTGTGTAAAATCAATTTAAATTATATTTAAATATATTTAAAAATGGAAAATTATTGAACAAATATGTTTCACATTTTTTCTGGGAAAACAAAGCATCACTATAACATCTGAAAGTGAACAGCAGTTTTAGCATTACATAAAAAGTAATGTCACAAATATGACAATGTCATTATAACTTTAATGTAAACAAGAAAAAAAAAATCATTCAGATAGCCATTGCGATATGCATATCTTGATATGTACATTTGCGATATTTCGATAATTTCGAAATCAACACTACACATTTTTTTTATTGTTTTTGAAAGTAGTATCTCATGTACCTGCATTTATTTGATCAAAACAATACAGTAAAAACAGTAATATTATGAAATATTACCATTTAAAACAACTTTTTGAATATATTGTAAAATGTAATTTATTCCTGTGATTCAAAGCTGAATTTTTTAGCAGCTCTTCAGTGTCACATGATTCTTCAGAAATCATTCTAATATGATGATTTGCTGCTCAAAAAACATTTCTGATTATTATCAGTGTTGATCAAGGATTCATTGATGAATAGAAAATTCAAAGAACAGCATTTATTTGAAATAGAAGTCATTTTTTATCAATTTAATGCATCCTTGGTAAATAAATGTATTAATTAAAAAACAAAACAAAAACAAAATCGTACTGACCCTAAACTTTTGAATGGTATAGCGTAAATTGCATATAATACCGCATGTACATTTGGTTAGAAAAATATGGTTTAAATGGTTTAGTAGAAAAAAAAAATTAACAAAAATACACTACAAGCAGCCTTTAGCATAATGGTTAAAAGTTGGTAAAAAATATGGTAAAAAAACAGGTATAAAACCTCATTGTGGAGAAGGAGCCAAGTATGGCGATCCCAATATCACGGACCTGCGGCGTAAAATTGGTCTGATCTGGTTCCTTGATGCCCTAGATTAAACCCAGGTTTTTGTTTGAGGCGGTCCTTCTTCTTCTAAGACTCTGGGAACATGATATCTCTAATTTCTTTGCTCTTTTTGCGAGATGATTACACCTGTTCAGTCTGGGCAGACAGACAGGTTTTAGGGTAAACTCAAAGTCTTTGTTCTACGATTTTTTTGCCATTGTTTCCTTCTTGACTGATTAAAGTAACCTAGAACTTCAAGTTACCTAGACTTCAGTTGAGGAATGTAAGAAATGTGAAACCAAAACCAGTGGCAAACCAAAGGTCAAGCAAAGGTAACGTGACTTTGCCTTTGAATAGATCTGGCAATGAAAGAGTTTATCGGAGAATAGCTGTTGAGTTGGAGGAGGGGACGTGGTGAAAGAGGGGACTGACCACTGCACGTCGTAAAAATGTCGGATACGGAGAATGAAACTGCTTTTGAATTTGAGATGTGACTTCATTGTCAAAGAGATTTGGAGTCTCAGGGATAGTTCACTCAAAACTGAAAATAATGAAAAATAAATTACGTCTTCTAAAAATTTTTTGGCATCATTTTTTAATTAAATGAAATTAAAATAAAAATTGTTGTTTATTTACACATCTTTACTGTATTGTACTTAAGAGTTGTTGAAATTCTGATTCATACATATACACACACACACACACATATACATACATACACACATACATACACACACATACATACACACTTTTTCATTTTTCAAATAAATACTGAAAAATATAAAAAAATAAAAATATATATATATATTACATTTTTTTTGTAAGTTATGCATTTACATTTTTGCAAGTTATATATTTAAAAAATATATAACTTTTTTTTAAATGCTAAAGAATAAAAATAAAAACAAAAATATATATGTATAAAAAGTATCTATATTTATATACAAATACTGAAGGATTCACTTCAATTTTTAAAATATATTTACCAAAATATAATTAATTTATATTAAAAAAAATGTATAAAAAATGTATATTTAAAAATATTAATGTATATATACACACACATACATAATGAATAAAAAAAAAATTAAAGAGAAAATAGTTTTTTTTATTTTTATGGTTTTGAGTATGCTATTCTCCTGGCTGTACGCAAAGCTTGGACGTGAATTGTGAACATGCCAGGTTTTAATGAGATTCCAATTTAATTTTTAGTTTTTAAGTTAGTTCATTTTAGCTGAACCATCCAAAAATGAGAGATCAGTGAGGACACGCATGCACTTGCATTCTGCGCACTTTCCCAAACTGCATTCAGAGCATTCAGTCAGGTCTGCTTCTGATAAAAAAAAAAAGAAAACCCTCATAAAATAACTTAAAAATAAGGAAAAAAATGAACACTGCATCCCACAGACAGGCAGAGAGTGCCTTTATCATACTGCTCTCCCTCGGGTGTCTTTCCCTAATTTCCTTATGAGGCAAGAAGTGAGGGTGCATTTGATCAGCTCTACTTAGACTAACGGCTCCCGACAGCACAGGCCGAGCGTTCAAGATCCACACCACACATGCTAAACTCTGCTCTGCAGATCTCATCCAACTGTTCACAAAGAGACGGCATTCACAACA
>CM074446.1:28249683-28262183 GCA_037101425.1 Elopichthys bambusa
TATTTGGGCTACTTTTGTATTATATATTTCAACTATTTATATATAAAGACACAAATTTAATAAATTAATCAAAAATAATACAATGTAAAAATAAAAAAAATAATATAAATGAAACTAAAAATATAACTTATGATATATTACATAAAATAATATTTACACAGTATATAGTTGTAATAAATATATAAACTTTTTTGTTTATTATTAATAATAATAATAATAATAATAATAATAATAACACTAACATTAGAAATACAACATTATTATTATTATTAATTCTCATTATTATTACTATTACTAGTAATATTATATAGGTCACATTGAGATGTATGACAATTTTCTGGTCAATATTATAATTAATAATAATAATAATTATTATTATTTTAAACTGATTATATTTTAGGCCAAAATAATAATATTAATAATTTTTTTATTAAATTATTATTATTATTATTTTTTTTTTTACCATAATTATAAGAAAAAACGATATTGGATTTTTTTCCTTACAAATCTTGCAGCCCTTTTTGACAGGAATATAATGAAATTATAAATATCACTGAGCTCCAAAGACAAAGCACATAAAATCCAAACTCATAAAAGTCTAGCGGCAGCATCACTTCCTCCGTTCCCTCTGGCAGTCTCTCTCCTGCAGGATTAATGGAAAACTGATTTATGTTTAAGGTGACACTCACCTTTGTAGTTCGGATGCACTCGTGGGGTGTAGCCGCCAAATTTAATGAGGATGGGGACGTTGTATCCCAGCCGGACCCACTCCACCACATGTAAGGGAAAGAGATTTGGAGTGGTGGCCCCGTCTGATGGAGGAGTCAGACTGCAGTCCAGCTCAGCAAAACCCCCGACCCTTCCCCGGACCACAGATTCAGCGCTTAGAGAAGGGCCTGTAGAACACAAACATACACATGTGAGAACTCATTCTGCACAACTCAAATTTTCCACGATTTTCCATTTCCTTGCTAGTCCAACTGATTTATGCTGGATAGCAATGGTTTAGTGCTAGCAGGTCTAGATTCATTTATTCTGGTTAATTGTGATTTTCTGCTGCTCCAGACTGATTTTTGTTGGTTTAGAGCTGGTCAAGATGGATGTATTCGGGTTAGCACTGGTCTAGACTGATTTCTGCTGGTTAGCAGTGGTTTTGTGCTGGTCCAGACTGATTTATTCTGGTTTAGAGCTGGTCCAGATGGATGTATGTGGGTTAGTGCTGGTCTAGACTGATTTATGCTGGTTAGTGGTGGTTTTGACCTAGTCCAGATAGCTTTATCCTGGTTTAGATTTTGTCCTGATCGATTTCTGCTGGTTAGCGGTAGATTTGAGCTGGTCCAAACTGGTTTAGAGCTGGTCCAGATGGATTTCTGCTGATTAGTGCTGGTCTAGACCAATTAATGCTGGTTAGCAGTGGTTTTGAGCTCGTCTAGACTGATTTATTCTGGTTAAGAGCTGGTTCAGATGGATTTCTGCTGCTTAGCACTGGTCTAGACTGATTTATGCTGGTCAGCTGTAGTTTAGAGCTGGTCCAGATGGATTTTTGCTGGCTAGTTCTGATTTAGACTGATTTATGCTGGTTAGCAGTGGTTTAAAGCTGGTCCAGATGGATTTCTGCTGGTTAGCAGTAGATTTGAGCTGGTCCAAACTGGTTTATTCTGGTTAAGAGCTGGTCCAGATGGCTTTCTGCTGGTTAGTTCTGATTTAGACTGATTTATGCTGGTTAGCTGTGGTTTTGAGCTGGTACAGATGGATGTATACGGGTTAGTGCTGGTCTAGACTGATTTATTCTGTTTATGAGCTGGTCCAGATGGATTTTTGCTGGTTAGTTCTGATTTAGACTGATTTATGCTGGTTAGCAGTGGTTTTGAGCTGGTCCTGACTGATTTATTCTGGTTAAAAGCTGGATTTCTGCTGGTCTAGGCTGATTTATGCTGGTTAGCAGTGGTTTACAGCTGGTCCAGATGGATTTTTGCTGGTTAGTGCTGGTCTAGACTGATTTATGCTGGTTAGCAGTGGTTTTAAGCTGGTTTAGACTGATTTATGCTGGTTAGCAGTAGTTTTGAGCTGTTCCAGACTGATTTATTCCGGTTAAAAGCTGGATTTCTGCTGGTTAGTTCTGGTTTAGACTGATTTATGCTGGTCAGCTGTGGTTTTTGAGCTTCATCCAGATGTGTTTCTGCTGGGTAACAGTAGATTTGATCTGGTCCAAACTGGTTTATTCTGTTTTAGAGCTGGTCCAGATGGATTTCTGCTGTTTAGTGCTGGTCAGCATTGGTTTTGGGCTGGTCAAGATAGTGAACGAACATAGGCGTGCTGAGCTTGTTAGACAGCAAATCATAGCTGGTGAAGCTGGTTATGTTGACCATTATGTTGGTCTTTTCAGCAGGGAGAGAAGTGGATACAGCTCAAACAAGGCACTTATTTTGAAGAGTAATGCAATTTAGAAACACAGTTAAACATGTGACTTTCCAATGCTTTTTCGGATAAATTAATTTAGTTCTTCTTAAGATAGTAAGTAGAACCAACACATCACAAGGAGCAAACACATTGCATTTGTCTCCGGACGTGTGTTTTCTGTTTGCGCTCACAGCACATAGATCAAACCCACAGGGTGGAAAACTCCAATATTTGTCACTGTAGGCAAGTACTGCCTTTACAGTATGTACTCAATGATAAAACCAGCAGTTCTGATGTCCTGGAGAAAGCAATGACAGGATACAGACAGGAACAAGAGCCAAAAGGAGAATATGAGATGGAAAATGAGAGCGTGACTGAGAAAAACAAGACACAAAAGAGAAGCAGGAGGGTGATGTCACAAAAACACACACTAAAGTGGGGCGAATGCAAATCTAGATTAAAAGGGGGGGTGGGGTGCAAGGGGAGATGACATGCATGTAAATTAACATACAGCATGTTAATATGAAGAACGTCTGTGACACTTTCTACCAAGGGGACAGACAAAGAAAGCCTTATTAGGGTGAAACTCACAGCAGGGGGAAAAACAGGTTGATTAAAAAAAAAAAAAAAAAGTATCAATATATGTAAATAAAATGCATAGAGAAAATATTTTATATAAATGTTTTTCTTAGGAGTGGCCTGGACATTTTTGTCAGAATCCCACATTTACACACTAGACTTTGAGCGATAGATACAGACATCTCAAATTCACAAGATGCAAATGCATTTGGGCAGTTTTGCACCCCAGTCACCCTCCCTTGTGCCAGAGCTGCTCCATGTACCTCGTCTCGCCTGCGATTAGCGGTAATCTCTCAAAGATGACACTCTCTGAAAGAACCACAAACTCCCCACCCTGCCCCTTTCCCAGAGAGCCCCTGGGGCACACACATGGCCAGCCACCCCTAAGAATCCCACACCCCGTGCCTTGAGAGAAGGGAAATCTAAATCCCAGATTGATCTAAATCCGGATTTACAGATTTCATTTTTTTACAGGGAGGATTTGATCCCTGTTCGCCCCAAATGTTTGGGGTGTTTGCTCCTAAATACCAGCTCAAACATCACAAATGCTCTCGCTTGCCCCGGGACAGGTCGCATGCCATAAGGAACATAGAGGGTCGCCTGTTTGTTCGCGAACGGGAATTAACCCCTCCACCAAACGTGTTCTGTGAGTAAACAGGCTGAACTAAACCCCTGGAGTGCAGTAATACTGTAGCCATGTCTACAAACACCAGCAGAAGAATCACGGAGAGAGAAAAAACAGACACAAATGGACGGAAAACAGACGGTGAGAATGATAGAGTGAGGATGGAGAAGGTTTGAAAAAAAAAACAGCATTCATTTACAGTGGAGCAACTATAATTTTAACACTTGCCAGAATAATTGGCTTTAACAAATAAAATGTGACTTTTTTTTTTTTTTTTTTTTAAGAAATGCAACATAATTCATGGTTTAATCATCATTTAAGAATGATAACTGGCCCTAAAAAGTATTTGAACAGTTGTGATATACATAAAAATGTCAGAAATGTCATACAATATTAAAACTAGTGTAATTTATTATAAAGAAAGACATTCTTTAACTCTTCAGCATTTGAGACATGCACACACAGATGCTTGTTCTAATGCAATGACATTTACACATTTAAGTGAATAAAGCGCCCAAATCCTGTGATCTGGACCGAGTGTAGCAGGAGGAGGAAGATGTACTTACACAGTAAAAAGAGGGCGGCTGCGATGGTGACATTCAGAAGCCAGAGTTTCTTCTGTACCATGGTAAACTCTCACATACCATCCCACATACCCCACCTGAAACATAAAGACACACACGGAAGTCAGTCCTGAGAACTCTCTGCTTATATTTTCCGGTTCCGAAGTGTTATGTTCTTTACACAGTTAATCCATTACATTACACATTATCTCATGTTATCATGTAAAGGGACTATATTAGGGGTGTAACGATTCACTCGTTTTCTCGATGCATCGATTACAAATCCTGACGATGCATATGCATCGATCTTGAAACATGTTTTTTGAATCGTGAATCGTTCATTTCGGTCGATAATCGATGTAAAATGCTAAAAAAAATTGGATTAATCGCGATTCTGTGCTTTAAAATATATAAACATTAAATTACTAAATGCGCGAATTGATGGAGACGTTGTGCACTGTCATTTGCCCTTACTCTCTGACCTCCTGAAGACTGCTGTGTAATTCTTACCCTGACTAAGACACATTAAGGGAAGCATTTCAATAACTCTATGAATGCATATTAAAATGCAGAATCGAATCAAATTAATCGAATCGTGTTGAATTTTAATGTGAATCGTCTTGAATCGAATCGTTCTGAATTTGCAAAAATCTTGAATCGAATCGAACGCCTATGCATCGTGAATCGAATTGAATCGCGGTCTACCCAAAGATTCACAGCCCTAGAGTGACTGAGTGTGATTTTAATCCCCCGATATACTCACGTCGAAATTCTTTTTCGTTCTTCGCTTAAAAGTAAAAAAATAAGTTGGCAATACTTTTGCACCCAAATACTGTTAACGAACATCCAGACGCCATCCACGCTGCTGAGAGTAACGTTTAGATGAATATGGAAATGTGTGCTGTGCTTTCCTCTCAATAACAAAATAATTCATCTCAATTCGTAGATCGATTCTGAGATTTTCTGAATGCATCGCGATTCTCTTTCAAATCGATTTTGAGCTTAGTTTTTAACAGCAGATAGCACTCTAGGCTAGTTTTTTTAATCGCACGCTCAAATGCTCACAAAGAGCGCTCGTGTGTTCAGATGAGTCTGAGAATGTACTTGCACCTCAGAATGCAAGATTAATGTAAATATTAATGGTTATGTGAGACTATAGTTTGAATTAATCCCTTTGCATGACACATTGACCTTACAGTGCAGCTCAGCTCTTTCGGCATTATCCTAAATTAATTATGTGTGTCATAAATTTGGGTCTATTTCTCACAAAAGAAGAGTCGTGGACTACAATTGTGGTGCTTTTTGACACTTTGGAGATTGGTTTTCATATTTAGTTGACCTGTTTTTTCTTTTATGAAAATGTTAGTCCTGTTTGCCTGTGCAAAACTGCGGGACGAGTTACATGGCATAATGCAATACTAATAGCTGCATGAGCAATACTAATGTTTGTTTTCAATTTGTAGTAAAAACCCTTTTAACTACAGAGACAACCATCATGAAATCTCTTTGTTGTCTCAAACATCACCCGACAGAAAGCAAACACACCCCGTGGCTTACAATAATCAATTCTCCACTCCGTTCAATATTTCTCTCCAGTATTGTGGAGGAGTTTCTCTGCAAAGTGCCTGGAAATGAAAGCAGAGTTTGGTTTAATACACGCTGGCAAACATCCATTCATATGATTGAGCACCTGAGAGCAGGAAAATCTCCCCAACCCGTCTCCCACGTTGACCATTCAAAGCCACTAATACCAGCTTATTACTTTAAGTTAATTAAAGCCGAAGTTGGAGGGGGAGGCTATTTTAAGAAGGCATGCGCAATGGCGAAAAGCATGCAAACATGTTTTGGTAGGTTTTGTGTTTCTGCACACATTTATCTAAGAGAATGCAAAAAAATTTGAGGTATACATAAGGATCTATTTCATAAAGGTAACAGATTTAGTGGTACATATGGTACACATAAGTAAATATGTCAAACTCATCAAATTTCATGAGGGGAATTCAAATTGCTCATCTCAATTTTTTCCAGCCCAAATCACAAGACAGATTTCCACGACGCAGTGGAAACTTACAGTCTCAGTTAGAGCAACCACAGGTATGAAATAAAGCACACACTTATGCCGTTTCCACATCAATATCCTCCGTTTGGAAATTTTAGAGTGTGAAAATGCTTTTGGTGTCTAGAAAAAATATCCTTTTTACAAGGGGAAGTGTATATTTGGTTACTGTTAAAATATTCTCTCCTGTCCCATGTTAACAAGTAGCTCAAATGGAGCAGGATGAGTTACAGCACTTTGTTCAAATCATTAACCACAAGTATGAACAACAGTAAATGTGATGCTTTAATTAGCAAACAGCACTGATCAACAAACATGGTGTAGAAAAATATTGTACAAGTAAAGTCATACTGTAAATGAGCTGAAAAAGGTTTCATTTATGCAGGTTACGGCTTTGTTAAAGTCATATGCAGAGATCCAAAAGTCACAATCCCATGGCTACAATCATGTCAATCAAGCCTCTGTTCTGGAGTCAGCAGTTTATTTGCCTGTATAAAAGGCTCAAACAGGGTTTAGGCCACATGAACTGATCTTGAAACCGGCCTTAAGAGGTGCCAGAGGAGGGCAGGGCATTGTGTCCCTCCGCGTGGAGTCTCTTACCGTCAAGCTGTTGAACAAGGCCTCCTTGTGAAAGTGTCTTTCAGAGAGAGGAGTGCAAGCAGTGAAAGACAGACAGAGAGCAAAGCCTGTGTGTCAGAAAGAGACTCCAGGTGTGTCCTACTCCGGCTAAAAAATGTCAACTTTGCAACAAAAGTCAAGAACTTGTGCTCTGTGGTGAGGATGAAACCACATTGAGGTCTGGGGGGAATAAGTCATAATTTAAAGAATAAATCATTAAAATCCCATATTGGTTGACCACTAATGTGAATTTGTAGAAACACTCAAATGTCAAAATTAAAGTCTATTACGTGGCACATGAAAAGAGATACACTACTGTTCAAAAGTGTGGGGACAGCAGAATTTCTTTTGAGAGAAATTAATACTTTTATTGAGAAAGGCAGCATTATATTGATCAAAAGTGATAGTAAAGACATTTATAATGTTACAGAAGATTTTATATCAAATAAATGCTGTTCTTTTGAACTTTCCATTTATCAAAGTTCAACCCTCGCTCAACCCAGAATGCCTTTTGTGTTATGCTTGTTTGAGAATATGTGAAATATAGTGTTGTCAAATGTACCGACTTTTAAAATTTTTTTAAAAAATGTGATGCTTTGAGCGCTGTTGAGCGGATTCGTAAACACCTCTGATTGGCCACCATGTCAACATATATGTCTGTGATTGGCTACAATGAGCAGTGTTTGAAAGCACGGAAGTGTTTGAATTTGAAAGCATTTTGCAAAAAAAAAAAAAAAAAAAAAGTCTCCATGTTATTGTTTACACGGTCAGCAAGGACACGCAGCGCGAACGCGGCAGCCAAGCCAACATTTTTGAAAGTCTCAGTTTTTGTCCGTTTACACTTAAAGGGGCTATATGTAAGATTTTCACTTTAATAAAGCATAAAAATACCCCAATATTTTTGCAGATATTTAGGAAACATGCTAAGTTCACCTACTTGTTTCTCAGAAAAACAATGCTACAGCCAGACATTCTGCTTTGAAACGTGCGCTCCCTCCCAATTGCGCTTCCTCTTGTTGCGTGTCCTCAAGCTGGCAACCCGCGTCTTTGAAGGAGGGGGCGGGGCAAACAATATTCTGAATTTGGACTACAGTACCTATTTCGACCACTGGGTGTCATTCCTACATATAGCCCCTTTAAACACAACCCCAGCATTTTCAGATTAAAATGGGTTCTGCAGCATTTTCGAAAGTCTCCGTTTTCAAAGATCAAAAACGGTAACGACAGGCGTAACCATAGCAAAAATTATGCGTTTTAAAACGACAACGCACTAGTGTAAACGGGGCATTAAACGGCTTTCCACTCAAAAATGCTTTATTGCTTTGGGGAAAAAAAGAGACGCAATGGGGAAGAAAAAAAACAGTTATTAAATGAGTTTTTTTTAAATTATTATTTAGTTATTTTCAGTTTTTACAAACCATTTGCTGTTAATAAAAGCCTATTACTGGTGTTATTTATTACTTTTTGGCTAAGAAATATTTAGCATTTCTTATTTTATATTATTTCTGAGTATATAGGATATGTTTAAGATAAGTTTGTACAACATTTTAACTTTGTACAATGTATTTAGTTTGACTAGTTAAAGAGAACAGAATCGGTCAGTCGTTGTTGTTTTTTTTGCCATATCGCCAAACCCTACCAATGACCTTCTCTCAAAATGAGCCTTTACAACATCTTCAAGAGGAGGAGTACCTGAAACAGATGCTTAAGACAGGCTAAGGTCCTAGGGCACGATAGGACATGCTCTGCTAACCGTCTGATCTTTGATCTTGTCCTTGACTGGCAAGGCTGCTTAATAAAAAGTCTCCGGCACACTGTCCGAAAACAATCACATTGCCACTTGCTGTTTTGTGCTAAACCGGTTAAGACGTGTACCATCTGTTATTGACCCAAGTGTGTGTCAACTTGGACCAGCTTTAGCAGATAGCAGACAATCTCAATCTAGCTGGCACACCTCTGGAGCTTCAGGCTGATCTTCTTTGTTGGTTCACAGCCTCAATTGACTAACTGAATTAAGTAACACGGTTACATCTCCATCATAGGAGTCATGCAAATATACCAAATACGCTCTGTAAATGCTGTGTTCAACTTTTACAAGATCAAGTCATATCTTCAATTCAATTTACAGTACTCCGGCTAAAGCTGTTTGCTGGGCCACTTGCCATTTTGATCGCATTAGTAGCAATGTGTTCGAGTTATCCTCACCATAGGTGGCATGTCATTCTTATCTACGCTGACCGAGGTATTTGTGTTGGCTTTATATTTCTGAAGTGATGACCTGAACACGTTTCAGAGTATTAAAAGCTGAACTGTGATCAGAAAACGGAAGTTTGAACCAACTTGATCAGGGATTGTAAGTCAAATGAGGCGTTTACTCGTCCAGTGAGGATAACACCTGTTCAGTGCTTACCGTCCATACAAATGCATTAATAAACACGCGTGCAACTACTACTAAAAGCTGTACTGGCATAGGTTTATAAATGATGATTAACCATACAAATACAGATGAACGTTATAAGCAACGCAAACTCACAGCATATGCATTGATGAAGTTTGCTCCACGCAAATGATAACAGTTCATGTGAAGCAGCTTTTACTGTGAACGGAGCCACTCTGAGATGCACATAACCTACACGCATTGAAATAACTAAAGGGGACCTTTCACAAGATGTAACATAAGTCTCCAGTGTCCTTAGTGTCCAAAATACCCCACAGATCATTTATTATAGCTTGTCAAATTTGCCCCCATTTGGGTGCAAGCAAAAATACGCCATTTTTGTGTGCGTCCCTTTAAATGCAAATGAGCTGCTGCTAATGGATTCTCTTCCGGTTATTCGACATGTGTAAATTGCAATCGAGGATTTTTTAAAATAGAGTACTAATTAATCAAGGAATTGTGACAGCCCTAGTATAAATAATACTACACATTATAACACTACATATTATCCCTAGTATAAATAATACTTTTGCATGGGCAGGTTCAATAGCATTGTGCAAAATATCACTGAGAACCACGTGAAAGCAGCTCATGTGTGTCTGAAATACAGGCAGGTGAAAGGTAAAGCACTGTAATGTACATCTGCTCTTTAATGGAGTGAATAGCGTGGACGGCTAGTCGCAGAGACAGCCTGATTAGCAGCTGTATTATGCTACAGCTAATCCTGGATGATCCAGGCTGCCACAGGGTGAAAGCACAGGCCAAGCAGGATGACCTCGGTCAGAGGAAGGACAGTAAGCCAAAAATCTTCCTGTGGCATTATAGTGGCATTTCTAGGGGTGGGTGGATACTAACAGTGGAAATATCATGCCAAGCTAAAGCCGGATTCACACTAGTGCTGTCAAAAATACAGATTTCGGGACCAAGTCGGTACTGAAATTTTAAAAATGTGACGATACCAGCATTTCCTCCTAGCATTTTGAGCAGATTCTTAAACACCTCTGATTGGCCATTGTGTTCACGTGCTCATCAGATATGTCTGTGATCGGCTACAATTATCAACGCTTCAAAAACATGTTGTAAATAGACATCAATGAAGCTCTTCACAGAGCGCTTTCACAGATAAATAACGAGCTTCCATCAGTTACACTTGTTTTGTAAGTTGAATATGGAAGCGTAGGACGTAGCATATGCATTTTGAATTGCGAGAGGCGTTACACTTTCTTCGTCAGTTGAATATGGAAGGCGGTCTGGCGGAAGCTAGTTATTTTACTTTATAACGTGTTAAATATGGATATTTTTCTTACACAAACGCATCGCTTCGCTTCAGAAGGCCTTTATTAACCCCCCGGAGCTGTGTGGAGTGTGTTTATGATGGATGGATGCACTTTTTTGAGCCTCAAACAGGCCTACTGCCATTATAAAGCTTGGGAGCATAAGTGTGATTATTAATATAACTGTTTTTGTCTGAAAGAAGAAAGTCATATACACCTATAGGATGGCTTGAGGGTGAGTAATACTTCCTTCAGGCTACAATATCAAGCTACATTGAGATTCCTGATTTAATCAAAGCTTTGCACAGTGAAACATCATTTTGTTCCTGGATAAGCACCAACTTCCTGTATAGGTAATCAGGTAAATAGTTAATAAGGGCTCATTAGATTTTTTCTTCTCATTTGTACCACTATAGGAGCCCTCAGGGAAGGTTTATCCTTATCTGTACCTGCTGTGGAGACACTCATATATCACAGCAGAATCAAGATGTACGCTAACAAAAACCAGACGGAACATTAATGATGATGTTGACATGTGCAGACCAGCCAGTGGCAGTAAAGCACAACATCTGGGATTACAAGACATCTTAAGTAAGCGTCTTGGCATGTACCAGGTGCAAAATAAATCAGGAAATATAACTTGATGACATACAATATGTCTATTAAACACCCATAGGAGTCCTGCTGTCAAATACAGCTCAAGAGGCAATGAAACTACCACCATCACCCAGGTAGATCTGTGAGGTAGTCTTGTGACTTTCCCATGCATGAACAAGGCATGATCTCAGCATTACCCTGAGCCCGCACACAATACTTCCATTTAGAGATTGTAGTAACGAACATAATCTCCTTCCAAGCTATTCTTTTGCTTTTAGTTCTAAAAGGCTGTAATCTGGTTCGGTACTAAAAGAAAACTAGTTGATGAGAGGTCAGTTATAGTGAAAACATGTACAGCATGCATTATAAGTTTATAAAACATACTATTGATGAAAATGGGGGGGGGACTACTGCAAGCTACTGCAAGTTTTTTTAACAAATGATGAATATGACTTACTGACTAAATTAAAATTACATTTTCAAAAGACAAAAACTATGACTAAAGCAAGAAAACCAAGACATGAACACGGTATATGGAATGCAACCATATATAAGTGGTGTTTGGCCATGCAAAAGTGCCATGATTCTACACAGGTGCTAAACTGTTTTAGCACATTGCTATGTGGCTGCAAGGGTGTTGCATACTGGTACAGGTCCTTAAAGAGGACCTATAATGCCCCTTTTACAAGATGTAATAAGTCTCTGGTGTCCCCAGAATGTGTGTGTGAAGTTTCAGCTCAAAATACCCCACAGATCATTTATTATAGCTTGTCAAATTTGCCCCGTTTGGGTGTGAGCAAAAACACGTAATTTTTGTGTGTGTCCCTTTAAATGCAAATGAGCTGCTGCTCCAAAAGAGGGTGGAGCTTTAACAGCTCACGCTTTGGTTGCTCAACAACAACAAAGCTGGAGAATCTTACGCAGCCAAAATGAGGATTGTCAGTAACGGTGTTCAGCCTTACATTGTTCAAACCGGAGTCGGACACTGATGGAGAGACTCAGGAAGAAGTTACAACTTTTAGAATGAAACTGGACGTTTCTGAATGGTTAGTGGAGAAATTTATGTAGTTGCTGTGGAGTTGATTCAACTCATCGACTAGCATGTGTCGTCATGTTAAACTTTTGTGTAAATCCAGAGTTGAATTGACCCTCGTTTGTGAAGCAGTCCGGTGTAAAATGACAGCAATGCAACAACACTCTACTACAACAACTCTTCCTCTTCTCTAAAGCAGCCCAACATGGCCTCATTCCCTTTGTTGCGTGTTCTCGGGGGCGGGGTTTATGTAAATTTTAGGGTTAGTGATGTCACTATTGTGTCTTATTTTCATTTTTTTTTTTTTGCTTCAAATCA